>NIPQ01092699.1:0-13101 GCA_002806875.1 Lepidotrigona ventralis hoosana
GCTGTGCAATAACGAAGGTATGTATAAGTCATATTTTCATTAAATTGAAATAACTTTTATGTATTTTACTTTTGAACGTGTATCCTTTGTAATAACATCGTCGTCATGTCTTTGTCGGTAACTGTTTTCGTGATGAAGTCTCGTGAGACACATTTCAAGTGAAAACTAAACGTAGATTTTACGTTGTCAGTGCTTCAGAATCAAAAGTATATTTGCATACTATATTTAATTAATTCTATTTTTAATAAAAAAATTTAAATGAGGTTATCATATAATATCTAGATGATATTTGATGTTTTTGATTATTTGCTATTAGATAGGATATCTTTAAGTTAAATTTGAGTTAGATAGGCTCTTTTTTAATTAACATCTTAATACATAAATGGGTATTTAATTAAGTTTTAGTCTCCTTACCATTTTAGTGTCATTCTCAGTGTTAACGATTGAGCACAGAATAAAATTTGCTCGTTGGGTAATTTATTCACTTACATCCTTACCGACATTGCGTCGAGAAAAGAAGAATCTCATAAGATTACTGTGTGAGTTTGAATGATTTGAAAATTTTTCATTATATCGGAAGAATTATTAGAATTTTAATAAATTTTGATAATAATATATGCAAGTTCAATCAATCATTAAACAATTGTATTTCCTTATATCACAATGCTTTTTAATACGTGAAAGTACAGTCACTTATACTTTATGGTAATACATGTGTATGCGTGCGTGTATAGTAAAATGGCACAAAGGTGGGAGAGTAAGAGTTGTTTGTGCTATAAAATAAATATCTTGTAAGTCTTATGATTTAGTATTTAGATATTTATTCATAAATAACTATTCTTATTTGTATTCTGGATCTGGTTTAGGTTTTCTTCTAGGATCATCTGCATCTGAGAGAGAAAAGATTACTGGTGGTGCATTTTCTGGTCTTTGAGTTTGTCCAAATCTGTAGCCAGTTATAACTATTCTTATTTGTATTCTGGATCTGGTTTAGGTTTTCTTCTAGGATCATCTGCATCTGAGAGAGAAAAGATTACTGGTGGTGCATTTTCTGGTCTTTGAGTTTGTCCAAATCTGTAGCCAGTCTCTTTCGTAACTGATGGAAACCAGGATCTAGATAGCGGTAATTGCTCGCATCTGAAATATTTTCAAGCATTAAGGGCTTGAAATAATATTTGACTCTTTCTCTTTCTTTCTTATTAAAAACGATTTGCATGCAATTAATAAACACACAAATTATTGGGGGAAAACAAACACCTTACTCTGATCGATTCGACTGAAGTAATAATAATTTAATTATGTCGTTCTCATAAGATATTAAAGCAAGCGTAGCATGGAAACAGAATTGACAGTAAAGAATTCATTTAAGTAAGAATCACGAGGTAGAAAGATAAGTGTGTTAATTCTTGTGTAGTAATATAGGAAAAGAAAGAAAAGAAATTGTAAGAAAAAGATTAGATGCAACATGCATAGCTTACAAAGTATCTAAGACAGGAGAGTGTGGACAATGAGGTTTTATTTCCCTAGTAGTTGTTCTAGGGAGCTTGTGGGCAAACTTTCACACCTGCACGTATTTTGGTCGTAAAACCAGCCGGTGGAACATTCGTGTGGATTTCTGCAAGAGCAGCTACAGTTTATTGGATCCCAAGTTTTTTCCTCATGTTCGTTACATTTCTGACGTTCATCTTGGTTCGTACATATGCATTTACATTCGGCTGGTTTGTAAATTTGTTTGGGCGTACAGTCCTGAAAAAATTTTGCTAAAATTTAACAAGCTCCGCTTCGTTGACATACAAAGCGCATGTCTGGTTGTGATTTCGAATTGCTGCGGTGTAAACCGAATTGTACTAGTTTAAGAAGGAAGATGTCAATTATCAGTTGTTCTCAAATTACCGACGGCTTTATTATGCAGTTACACTCGCATTTCGTGTCCACGTCTATCGGCACGACTTGCTTCCCCTGGTACTCAAATCTGTCTCCCATGAATTTCGCCACAACGATCTTTAAACATTCATCATATGTGATTATATTGTTCATCAGTAATGACACATTTAGCTTACCTCGAAATTTTGGGTCTCCGTTTCCTTTGCCTCGCAAGAGAGTAATTGATTTCCGCAACAACCTCCGCACCTGTTGACTCGCGTACAACGGGGGAAAAAGAAGATACTTGGATCGCTAGGCTCGTACGTAGGAACTACCTTTAACGAAGGTTTACAGACAGCTTGTTCTGCCATCTTGCTATTCTTGCGTTCTCCACTCTCTCCCATTCTACCTGAAAGAAGTTTGGCGTTTAAACAAAAGGGTTGCGAATTAGTGAATGTGTCTCCTTTCCTTTCAATTCCCGCTAGAATCGGTTCAATCGGTTCAACAGCTTGTTGTGAGTTATGTTTAAAACTTGTCACACGAGAAATGCAAGTTATGCTATTCGTCAATAGTTGCTTTACTTTACTAATGTTAGAAAAATAGTAGTCAAGACAAGATAATAATGGTAATAATGGTAATACTAAATGATAATCGTCAATGGCAATAGCGTAGCAACTGTTCCGTTTTTCTAATAGACGGAAACGTCGTTGACGCATGACGTCATACCAGACTTTAATCAGAATAATATCCATGCGACGGATAACGTAATAAGTGACATGTCTTACGATTCGTATTCTTTTCAAGCTCGAGATCTTGAGGTGACCAACATTGAAGAGATCGAGCAGAGCATTAATAGGATAAAATTGGAAGAGGAAATGGCACCGACTATCAAAAGAGAGTGCTGTCAAAGAGATGAACACGATATCGTTTAAGTTAATTGGAGCCAAACGGCGGAATAGAATTCTCGTGAAGCTTTTTGGAAATGAAGTAAATGAAGTAAAAGCATTGGTTTTCTTTTGTTCATTTGTTCGTACGCGATAATGGAAATTATTCAGTTCCCCTATCAAGTCTTTCCATCTGATTTATTTGATTTTACTTGGATTGTGAATTGCATACTATTCTGTTTGAACTATAGGATCAAATTTTGAACTCTCTAAAGTTAAATTATTCGATCTCTAGGAAATCGACGAGATGGACAATAGATTCAAAAGATTCTGGTAGCTTTCTGAAGAATGTTGATTACTTCGAGGATCGTCGAGATTTTTAGAGAACGTGAAAATAAAGATCCTTGATCTTTAGGGATTAAATATTCTCCTCGTCTTTAATAAATTGTTAGTGTAAACGAAGTGACGAAAATTATTTTTAACCGTTATACATGTCTCATAATATCATGAGTTCTTCGTGTGTCTTTTATCCTACGATCAACCGAATGATCTCATGTTCACCGATAATCAAGATTGAACAATGCAATCGCTGGAAGATAACAGTCAGGTTAACACGTTTATCTGTATGGACAATATTTGCCGCATTTACAGTTGATTTATCCATTATAATTTCTTCTTTAACGCCAAGATTTATGAAGGCAATAGTATTGCAACGTCGTAGTAATAACCATATCTACATTGCGTGTTTTCTTTCAACGTTATGCAAATTTTGTTTTAACTTGAACGAAGTATAATCTGAAGGATTATATTGCTCGGGATTGAACCGGTTTTTTTTTTACAGATAAATTACCGACAAAAAACTTGAAACTCTTTCCTTAACCTGGATATATTAAATTGCTAATAATTCTACGTATTAGAAACGCATTAGAGGATCTTTCTGCCAAAAGGAATCCCGAGATGCAAATTTTTACGAAGAAGTTTCTCGAGATGGCGGGAATTCCAAGTTGGCGAGAATTCTACTGATGATTTCAAATTTTTAGTCGGAAGTGTTTCTATGTTTCTGTAAATTCATGATACACTGTACGATAATCTATCTAAGATTATACTTACTACTGAGAGAGAAGACTTCCGACGGTGATACACCGATCATTCGAAGGAACTCATCAACCGAATTGATTTTCTTGACTATTTGCGACGACCGCGACCGCTGAAAGTAACAAGGACATTTTTTTTTTTTTGTTCAAAAAAAAACACGTAATTTGTGGAAAAGTTTTGACGTTTTCGTTATCAGATTGTTTTCCGTTATCGCGATTAGTAAATACTATAATTGATAATGATAAAGTGGTAAAACATCAATGAAATTGATCAAAAAGGTTCCGTTACACAATAATTTATTAATCAACAGTTAATTAATCAAGTTACTAGTTACTAGCATTTTTTCACAATTTTGCAATATTACATCACATAGGATGGTAAAAAGCTTGAGATGTATTTTCGTTTCGTTTCATTGTCAAACTTGTTGATATACTGTGAAAAAATTCATTGATATATTCATTAATTATGTTAATACCAATATCATTCATATTTATATAATTTGCAACTTATAGCTTGCAAAATATGACTAATAGTCACATCAGTTGAATTGTGCAAAGTGTCTCAAAAACGAGAAAAAAGATTGTCATTGTTGCATTCTTGGTGAATACACGATCGTTACGTGGAAACAGTGACAAAGGACATGCTAATCAGCCATTTTTCAGTTAATTTTACTGAGAAAATCCAAATGTTTTTCCTACGCATATTCAAGGAAGAATTAAAACGAGATCTTGGTAAAATAACTGTTGTATACCTGTGTATCGTATGCTGTTCTAAACAATGCGCTAAGATCATCGAAAAATAAAAGTTATTGTCTTACCATCCGATTTTTCGAATCGGTCTAAGAAAACACGGTCGTCGAAGAAAATGCACGAATGCAGGAATCTCGATGTCATAATCGGGGTATTCCCGCCAATAGCTTATCGATGAATCATCGAATTCGATTATAGGCGATCGTGTAATCTAATTATAAAATGACTTGAGGTCAGTCATCCGGGAAATCATAAAAAAAAAAATTGGTCCTTGGTCGTAGATGCAAAAATTTAGAAATGTGTTTTTGTGTTTTGGCTGACTGACTTGTGGCGAACGTGGTTTTTCAACCATTCTCACCCGTTTGCCTTCTCGTCTGGAACAGGTTTCGAACCCATCTCTTAGAAGAATCTTACTTTTTGGTGTTAACGTACTGTTTCGGCAGATTTTCTTTTTTTTTTCTTTTCACGAACATTTCAGTCGTGTGTTTAGTTACTGCAGCTGTTCCACTCACATCGATGAGTTCGTGTCAGCTGAAATACGTGGATATTTCTTCAGGTGCGGTGGCAATCGGTAACTGTACGGCAAACATTTTAATAAACAGATTACGCATGTCGCGATTAGCATAGCTGAGAAGTCGAAGACATTGTACTTTCCAAGAATCGCTGTCTCTTGGCGCTTTGCAGGAATTTCACGGTGACTTTTAAAGGTCGTCTGCTTGGCGTCAAGGTCGGTCGTATAACCCTAATGCAGCAGTGAAATGGCACAGCTGTGATCACGTTGTGGCCAAGCAAATAGATTATTGTCTTGGCGAAATAATTATTTATCGCCAGCTTGTGCGCAGGTTGTAGATTTCACCTTGCAACGTTAGCGGTGTGCAGGTGTTTCTTTAAATCGTAACCTAAATTTCTCTTCGGCTTCGCAGGTCACGAATTAGTCAGCGACACAGTACGCAAACGTGAAAGATTCTTTTTAATCAATTTCATCGTTCCGTTCGTACGGGTCGACGAATTGAACAATTTGCTACGGTCAGTTTGATAAAATCAGCGGTGTCTCGCAAGGTAATCGGCTAGGTATTTGCTTGACGTCCGGACGTCAAGTGACGTGTAATCGATTATCTACATATCGAATGGCGATCGCTGTGACGGGAATCGTAAGCGCGCCGCGCACCACCGAGGTTTTTTACTTTTCAATCTCGGCCCGCTGCCTGCTCGACACCTGCTTCTCACGTATATCCTTGACATTAGTGTTAGACGGCCTTCAACGTCATTCGGATCTTTATGGGAAAAGCAATCGCGCTCCCGTTTGCAAGGCTGTCGTAATATCAAGCCGGCCTATCGCCGACAGAAGCAACTGCCACCTTCTTTTCGATTGTTGCTTACGTTAACGAGCGTGCGACAGAGATAATGGAAAATAGGGTACGGCAGGCTGACAAAACCCGAAGCGAATGACGACCAACTTCCGCGCAATTCACCGCAAAATTTTTCTCTTCGCGTTACGCCTCACGACGACTGACAAATCTCGAGCTTACATATTGCACAAAGTTTAACAGCGTTGCAAAACGTAAACGTTGATGGAGGACCGAATGACCTACGCAATATATTAAACGTACACGTACAATAAAAATACCAAGCTAAGACTGGCACATGTTCCTTTTCTTGCGCACGAAACGATCGAATTAATTTTTAAACATCACCGTACGTCTGCCACGTACGCTCTTTACAATGCTCCGCGGGATAACATAATTGCGCTATTTATCAGAGTGAAAACGTGGGAGTGTTGCAACGCGCTACTCGTGAACAGACACTTGCGTTCCGCTCGTGAAATACCAAATAACATGCAACGTGCTTCGGAATCCTTTGGAAGCCTTTGGAATTTCGATGAAACGTGCGATAGATTTATTTTTATTATTTACCAGTAATGCGGCGTTGTCTGCTGCTGCCGGAGGACTTAACGCTCTCGGACTGATCTGGTCAGGGAATATCATGCCCTCCTTCTGGGACGTCACCAATCCACAGAAAATCACGAGAACTAGTGTTCTGCACGTGAAGAAACGCGACATTTTTCTCGCCTTTCGAGTCAAGTTTTAGTCAATATTTCTAGTCTTTGAAGCATAAAATCGAGTCGGTCGCGCGTCCACCGCGATCGTAACGCGCTCGGTTCTTTGCGAGGCAACGTTCGACGTTGACAAATTTCAACGCCCAGTTAAGAAGGAACAATAATCTCACGTGTTTACGTGACGCTCGGCCTCGCTGGCATTGCACTTAAGCCGCTGCTTTTCCGATGCACGAGGAAAACGCGAGGAAGTCGCACCTGAGCAGGTCCGTGTGCCCGCGCCGCGATCGACTGCCGAAGCGAGTACGTCTCTCGCGTATTTCTGGCCACACACACGCAAACGACGCACACGCGCGTCGCATTCACGTACGGATCACGGAGCACACGACTTCGCTATAACATCGCAAGTAATGCTATCAGTTCCGATTGCGCCAACTATCGATCATTATCGCGATGATGTTTTACGAACGTGGGGCGTTATCTCGTCGGGCGGACAAAATAATTTTTCGTAACACTCGTAACATCGTAATGAGTCATTGAGTCGTCGACAGTTCTGACACCTTGAACGCGTTTGTTCGTAATGCGTTGATAGCTGTGTACGTTGCTCGCTAAAATTTTCGCGATTACGGGGCTAACTTGCAACGTGGGCGATGAATTTGCATGCGTGACATGAAACTATTCCGAGATTGCCCTCCATATCGCAAGCATCCATGCTAATTTATTTAAACAGAAGGACAATGTGCAATGTCATCTGTCACTCCTATACGTGTTCAATTTATTCCGATTTTAATTCTCTGCATTCTTCACTTGAACTCGTTGCTAGGATTTCAAGTGAGCTCCGTATTGCGAGAAGAATTTTATTATCGAGGTTGCAAGTCAAGGAAGCAGCCATTTTACTCGGCAGAGTAACAAAGATCGCTCGATAGATCGATTTCACGATCGCGGTGTGTTTGAAAGTGAATACAATTGGATTGCAATCAACGCGACAAGCAACGATTGGTTAAAAGAAAAAGAAAACGTGAACTTTGTGTCAATATATCGTTATTTATTTTACATCTGTGAATTATAAAATCTGTGTAAAATTGCGAAGAGTAAATGGATATAAGTTGGAATAGATACGCCGTTGACTAATTTTTCACGCATCCAGAATGATTCCAGTTACATAGTTGCTGGAGATACGCTGCTTATCTAGATTTCACTGCAACAAAACGAAGGCAATCCGCAATTGCAGACAGATTTCGTAAGAGATTTTACAATTTCTGAAATTCTGAGTAATTGATGATAATTTACCGTTTTAAGTCACAAGCGATATGATTTTCCTACAGCCTACGTTACGAGCGTATCTGTATCCCGGTGGGCATTGTTTTGTACCAGTATTTTTCCTTTTTGGGAAACTAAGAGGTTTTGATTCACTTGTATTCACGATGAAAACGCACAGCAAAAGGGCGAAGATAATGAAACGTAACGGTGACATCACGTACGCACAAATTACAAACTATGAATCGATGTGACTCTCTCTCTCTCTCTCTCTCTCTACTTTTTAAAACGTTCTGCTTTTTGGCAAGCTATTGTCGGAACAAGAAATCGGACACAAGCGTAAAACGGAATGCGAATACACATAATACATTGCTTTTATTCCAATTCCCCTTCTACTTTTCACATTGTTCGCACTAATTTGCGGTTACCGTTCGTATCCGGATTACGCATATTGCGGTTTCTATTTGATAATTACGCACGATCGTTTCAGGTTAATTACTATCAACAGACAAATTTTTTAGACATAGCTTTAGATACATTTGTGCTACAGATTTTATTAATAAATTTATTTGCATTTGGCACTTTGTTTAACAAAAAGAATCGTGAATTGTTACAATACTAAAGTCATTCATAATAAGTGTTTTCTTTACCGATGTGTAAACATATATTGTAATAATTAGTTGTGATAATATTACAACTAATCAATATCAGCAAGTTACAAAAAAGTATTACAGTTTGTGGTATTTAATAGTACTAATTATTACAGTGGAAATTGAAATTCGCAATAGAGACGCTTTATCTTGTATAGATTACTTATCTCTGTATGTTAAGTTAGATTCCTTTATGTTTTACCGACGATGAATGATTTATCATTGCAGATTAGAAATTTAATTACAAATCGTAATCGAAGCTTATTGCAGAATAAAATAAAAATATCGTTCTGTTCACTTCCCGAGAGTTCGACGAAAATTTTAATCGCATTGAATAATCCGCAAATGGATAGGCGATAAAGTGATTTCCTATCTTTGATAATCACGCGTAAATTGATAATTTCCATTTTTCGAGATTGAGTATATATTTATATCGTATCGATATTTCTTTACTTGATTCATGTTGTATTTTTAGCTTAATTCACAGTTCTTTCTTGAATTTTGAGTCGTTGAAATCATCGTTTCACTCATTCGGTAATCCCCATTCACGTTCCACGCACTTCTTTACCGACGTTGCGCTCAGAAAAGAATCCTATAGCGATTTCAATGAAACGACTTGAGAATTCTTTGTCACATCACGTAGAAATGATTAAGACCTCGATATCGATTGGTGGACACGATCTCTTATTACAAGTGGCATCTGAAATCAATTCGAGCAGGAATTAAGAGTTTATCACTGCTGTAGCTCGTGATTCCAAGTATAGTTGATAGTCGTTCGTTACATGATTTCATAGAAAACTCTCTAATCTCTATCTTGCTCTTTGTGGGAGATTAGTTAACCGAATGATCATCTCTTCGTCTTTGTATTACGAAGTACGTGTATCTAACGTTCACCAAATAAAATTTTTACTCACTTAAAAGATAGCTCTGCAACGATTCCCGATTTTCACTCTGTCCGGTGGACAATTAAGCGGCACATTGATGAAGGATCCTCTTTGAATATTGCTGTTGGTTTGGAACGGCACAAACTTCTTTTGTTCCTTCGGTGGCGTTGAATTTCCGACGATCACGTGGAAGGACAGAGACAAGATGAACGCCATCGTCAGTACGATCCATGCGAGTCTCATGGTTGAAAACGATACAAGATTCGACTTTGGTTTCTAGTTTGATCGAACTGAGTACGCCACGATTTCGAACGATTGTTGGAACGGATAATGGACGCGGTGACAAGAGCAGACCCCGAAAGCAAAGTTGCTCGTGCAACGCAAATGAGCACGACCGATGTCGCGAAGAGTGTATTGCGACGGATTGCAATGACACACTCGTGCGAAGAAATTTTTACGATCTTTTCACTGGCGTGGCGAGACGTGCTCTATCATCGTCGAGTTTACACTGCGTGCCAACATTCGCATTCCTCCTGTTTACACTAGTCGAATTGCATATTAACAATGCGATCGCGTTACCATCTCGTGAGGCTGACGTACAAACACGTTGCGCTAAATTGGAAAACTCGTCGTCGAAAGCGTTTTGTCTCTCGTGAAGATGGTCTTATCAGTACAGCGAGTATCGATGGTAATAATAAACCGCGTTATCGCGCGATACTCAAGATTATTAGCTTCTGGAACGAGGGACGAAGCCTCGCTTCGAGTGAACCTCTTGATCTCTCCGGGAGGGAAGATATAATTCGGCGCGATAAGTCTCCTCACCATTTATCTCCAAACCTGCCTGCATTTGCCACGTCGATCCACTTTTTCTCCCGCCGCGCAAATTTTCTTTCGCCGAGGAACCATTATTATGCTACTTTCCGCTTTTACGCCGCCGTCCGTCGAATTCTCATCGTTTCCTCGCGCGTAGTCTGAGGCAGGGATTGATCGATCGTTCGAGTTTATCAGAGTCTGAATGGATGTGAAGATATTTTCAATGGACCAACCGATGACAAGAACAAGCTGAATGAGAAACAAGGCGAACACTGCGTTCCAGTAGCGCATCGCCCTAACGATCCCGCTAATAAAATTAGCCGTGTGACTTTCACTCTCTCTGTTTCCAACGAAATTCACTTTTTATTGGTAACACGCGTAAGCGGGATTGGTGGAACTATCTGTCCGCCGACGGGATCGATCGCGAGCCGACACTCGTTTTATTATTAACGAGTTTTGATTCGCCACTAAACAGCAACTCGCTCGGCGCCAGCATTTCGTTTTCATTGACTCGCGATAACCTTTGGTGACATTTTCCAGAGCCGATCGAGCGTCGAGCACCGACCGGTTTTTATTTTCAAGTACGCTGCGTGCTTCCTCGCCCAACAATTTCCATTCATGTCGACTGTGGCATTTTTCACCTACGGCGAAATCCATGAAATTTTCCATCCGCATACAGTGTTACGTAATAATAATAATAACACCACGTGCTATATTAGATGTCTTAGAAATAAGAAGCACAGCATTCAGCCGTGGCGATAACCTTCGACGATGACTTTTTGATGTTCCGATTTTTTCCCTCTCGCCCCTGGAAACGGTTTGCACTGCTTTCTTTCCTCTACGCAGCGTGTACATGATTTTTTCCTCGTTTTATCCGGTCATTTCGTTAAACAATCGAATCAGTTTGTGGCGCCATCGCGCGTTTGCCGCGAAAGCAATAAAATGGTCGGCTTCGTTGCGCCGCGCGATGACGATCGTGTCAATCGTAGAATCGTTACCACAGGCTAACAAATGTTCGTACAGATTCATATTTTACGATTATCGATCGATGATTCATTCACGTGTTCGCAAAACGGAGTTTTCAGCTCCGATCGTCAATCGTCGAGCCAAAGAGATGACGCATCCGAAGCCACGGTTGAAGCACGCAACTGACTTTGAACTTTTATAATCTGTGTAATTTCCAGTCCACCGAATGTGAATACTAAAGTGCTTTGTTTCGCCTGTCAACGAGCCACCGGAGGATTTTATTCCTTACTTTGACGAACAGATAAACGTACGAGTCACGTATGTAACCCATTAGAATCGGCGAGTACGTGAATCCACTTTTTCTTTCTCGTTCACCCTCGTTTGCTCGATCCTACCCTCCAGCGACATATACGACGTCTACGTTTCGTTCGTTTCGTAATGATAAATAGTTAACAGAGTAATTGCACGTTCGAATAATCGTGTTCACCAGCCGGTTCTGTTTGTTCGGGAACGTTTTAAGGAACGGGAATTCTGTGACGAGAAAATCGGAGTGAATCGAAGTCGATGGAGTGGCGTGTTCGGCTTCCAAGGAAACCGATTCCGATTATCGCGAGGACAGATCTCGAGCGGCGTTTGTTACGCCCCTCCCGTAACAATGATTCAGTGAAGGGTTGACTTTCTTCCGGAGGATGTATGGGATGTATAGATGTATGCACGGCGACGATCGGATTCACGGATGCGGAACATGTCGCGTCGATTTTTCAAACGTACGCGCACCACCCGGATGCCGGATTTTATCCCGCGATTCGCCTCGCACGAGCCGAGTATCTGGGGCGTCGATGATCGATTTCCCAGACGTCGAATCGCGTCTGTACCTTCGATAACGATCATCCCTCCTATCGTTGGTTGGTGTCTCCGATCGTCAGAAAGAAATTTAGCGAAATTACCATTTTTACCATTACGTTTTAGTGCCAGGGGCTGTTTAAAAAAAACTGTGTTGCAGTGTGCCATGGCGCTTGGAAAACGGCCCCTTGACGTAACTGTATAGAAACTGTAAATAAAAGTGACACCTGCCTATTTATGCAGTTTCTAGGCTCACGTGGTTTACGTTTAACACTAAACGTACATTTTATATACCTATACCTATCTTACTATAAGGGGTCAAATGACCCCTCGCGGTACATAAGGTATACAAAGAATTTTTCTCGGTAAAAAAAATAAGCTAAGAGAAAAAACAGAAAACGAGAAATTGAATAATCAGATAATATAAGAATTTACGAAAAGTCAGATTAGCGAAAAAAATAACAACGAATGTACGATTTTAAAGTAAATTTTGAAAATGGATCATTTGACCCCACTTGGTACGTTTAGTGTTTATTGAATAATCAGATAATATAAGAATTTACGAAAAGTCAGATTAGCGAAAAAAATAACAACGAATGTACGATTTTAAAGTAAATTTTGAAAATGGATCATTTGACCCCACTTGGTACGTTTAGTGTTAATATATAATGTATGATATAATAAAAACATGTAAATATATAATAATATATAATGTTATTAGACCTATCTTAATTGACAGTAAGGGGAATAAAAGTTATTCAATATTCAATTAAATTTCCTAGTATACCTTAATAATATATAATGTTATTAGACCTATCTTAATTGACAGTAAGGGGAATAAAAGTTATTCAATATTCAATTAAATTTCCTAGTATACCTATCTTAAGGGGTCAAATGATCCCTCGCGGTACATAAGATATGCAAAGAATTTTTCTCGGTAAAAAAAATAAGCTAAGAGAAAAAACAGAAAACGAGAAATTGAATAATCAGATAATATAAGAATTTACGAAAAGTCAGATTAGCGAAAGAAATAACAACGAATGT
>NIPQ01092700.1:0-34652 GCA_002806875.1 Lepidotrigona ventralis hoosana
ATAAGAATAAGAGCGCGCAATCAACGCGAACTATCTCGTCAGTCTCGCACAATGCACGTATGTACCTCGCTTACGGGCACTATGCCCGCTGCCCAGATAAAGGTATTTCGAGCATCATTTGTCGGTGCCCAGGATAACTCGCACCTGAATCAATTAGTCTTCATTCGTGATAAGAAAAATTTATGAGAATCACACGTCTCTAATTTCTTTCTTCGAATTTTCTCTTCGAAATCAATATTTTTGCATTACTTTACGATCATTTTCTATTAATTTTTAGCAAGACCCTCGCATTTTCAAAAAACTAAAAACCCAAGAAAAAACACCTACATATGAACATAAGTCAATCTTTCGCTTACTATGTTGCTTTAACTTTCCGATTTATTTATTTAGCTTATTTAGTTCGTATTATTATCAATTTCTTCTCGACATATATATTCCTTGGTCGTTTTATGTAACGTATGCTAAAATTAACGAAACAGAGAATTTCATGTATAAAATTACATGACCGTCCATCGACATTGCATACTAAAATACTAATTCTATTCTATAAATTGTCATAGCATTAAAAAAAAAAAAATTAGTTCAAAATAGCTTTGCCACCTTTGTACAAACTCCAAGAGTATCGATAAAGTAAATTTCTTTCCTTGTTACGTTTGCGTGTGAACTATCGCATCATTTATTATCAACTATTTATTATCCAGTTGCCTGTTCTTTACCGTATGTACTTGATCTCGCGCACTTTCAGTACTTCTTTTACGAAGTCAGTACCACGAAGTTATAACTTCAAATTCCTCGGACTTGAACTTATCGACGTAAGACATTCTATTGCGTACGTATGCATTATCAAAAATAAACATCGATTATAATCTGAAATTTTTTATAACTATTAATCATTCGTATTATAGCAGTTCATACTTTTTCGCTGATAACTCAGAACGCCTCCACGTGGTTGAACGACGAACGAATATGGAGCCGTATTGTATGTTCGAGGTAGGTTATATGGCGTCGAGGTTATGTTTACCACGTTGAGATATCATCACTGCGGCAACACAGGACATTTCTGCTTTAATGCCGGAAATTTACTTATAAAAATACTACTAATAGCCAGAATATCCGCATCAATGTTAAATATCTCGTACGTAAAATCAACAATCCTGCGCTATGCAATTATGACGGAAATACCTTTTGTTTGCTTTATCATATAAACATGATGACATTTTAACCTGTAGCATCCCCGTTTCGATGGAATTTCTCGGACAGTATAACATTCCTTTCCATGATAGAATAATGATGCAAAAAAACTGCATTTAAATTACAATTATCTTTTCTATTTTTTGACAGTCTCGGAAAACGAACCTCCTGCATACGTTTTTATATCAGTAGATAAACGTCAAAATGTATCGTTGTTTCATCTTTATTAGCTTCACTCTCATTTATTTTTTCATATCTATAATTTTTACTCAAGTTATTCTGATTTTACAATTAATTTTCACTACCAGTGTCTCTCATTTCCTCGGTTCTCTGTCATCAAAACATCATCCATACAATTCATAATTGTTCTCGTCGAATTTTCGATTCGATTACGATTAAAAGACAATCGATTACGAAACAGGTAGAGCAATATGCTTCATTTCGTCTCAGATGGATCATGGCTGAAAATATATCGAGATCGATCGTTAAACAGATAGTCGATACACGCCTAATCTCGTTATATGAAGTAATGAAAAAAAAAACAAAACATTTTCAAAACGAATATACAATAAATACTTTTCTCCTGAACAGAATGGATGCTTTTTCTTATACGATGCCGATTTTCGTTTGACAGTTTTGTAAAGCAAGAATAAAAAAAAAAAAAACAAGCTGTAATATGTACAATGAAAACATATTTTTGTTTCACTGTACGCAGTTATGATTATTGTTAATTATGCGATAGAAAGAAAAAAATGTATCAAAAAATGGAAAAAAATAGAGCAATGTAATAATAAGAGTGATGAAGATGATGATGGAAATAACGATGACGATGACGATGATGATGAAATTGATAATGATAATGATAAAGACAATGATGATAATGACGGCGACGATGAAGAACTGGAGAAAGAAGATGATTTTGTACCTGATGAGAACGATCATGAGAATAATCATAATAACAAATATTAGTAATAATAACGTCCGTTAATTACACATCAATTAACAATCAACACATTCACATTGTCCCGATTAAAATGCAAATTTGCTATCTTTGTCAAAGATCAAAAGAATAGCAGCAATCATTTTTTTCATTACAGTTCTCGGTAGTACAGCTCGGAAAGCCATTTAACAAGAATGAGCCATGCTAATATAGGAATGAAGGTGAACGCAAATAATTTGCCAAATATACGACAAAGAAAATCAGAGAAGAAATTTCATGTGAGCAGAATGGTGGGACTAGATAGCGATGAGCGATCACTTCGATCGAATATTTCCGATATTATGGAAGTGGAAATAAAAACTGACGAAGAAACGGAGAGCGATGGAGAACATACACAGCGACTTATACCATCGCCAACTGATCACGAATGCATCAACGATGATGCAAAAAAGTCGGTCACACGAGACACTCAATTTAGGCAATTCAAAGATGAGAATGTCTGGTCTATGTCTATACAAATGTTTGTGCCTTTTCTGTTAGCTGGTTTTGGTATGGTGGCTGCAAGTATGTTACTGGATGTTGTACAGGTACGTACAGGTATCGAATTTAATCAAAGCACAATACACAAGGTATCGAGAAATGTTTAAACACCTCGATTGAATTCTTCTTCTTCTCTGTAGCATTGGCCGGTATATCAAACGGTATCCGAGGTGTACATATTGGTACCAGCACTGCTTGGCTTAAAAGGGAATTTGGAAATGACATTAGCTTCTCGATTTTCAACTCATGCAAATCTTGGACACATGGATACAAAGAAACAGCAATGGACTTTAATCGTTGGAAATCTTGCTTTAATACAGTGTCAAGCAACTGTAGTGGGCTTACTGGCTTCTTTAGCTGCTATCATACTTGGTTGGATTCCCGAAGCACAATTTGACATTTACCATGCGCTTTTGTTGTGCGCCAGTGCCTTAGTTACTGCATCCATAGCAAGCTTTTTATTGAGCTTGGTGATGGTTGCAGTTATATTATTATCCAAACAGATAAACATCGATCCGGATAATATAGCTACACCGATTGCAGCTTCTCTTGGTGATTTAACAACTTTGATGCTTCTTTCAGGAATAGCATCTCTTCTGTTCAAAGCAACAGGTATATATATATGTATATCTATACATGAAATAAATGTATTACACGAAAGTAAGTTTTACTTCTGTTCAAAGATACAACAACTTCCTAATTAAACTTTCACAACATTATTTCAGAATATGCACCATGGATAGCACCGATGTTAATAATATTTCATGTCATTGTCACGCCAGTTTGGTATTACATTGCAGCTAAAAATCCATTTACAAGGGAAATATTAGATTATGGCTGGGCACCTGTGATATGTGCAATGTTAATTAGCAGGTTTTTACATGCTCTTTATTTTAGAAATTTCAATTTAACATCAGTTGCTTGACGGTGGTTTCCATTAATTTTAGTATAGGTGGTTTGATACTAGATTATACAGTATCCAATTATAAGGGTATAGCAGTATTTCAATTAGTAATAAACGGTGTTGGCGGCAATTTAGCCGCTGTTCAGGCTAGTAGAATATCGACATCTTTGCATAAGGATCACCGGTCTAACAGTCAAGAAGCACCCACTGTTCGTTTTAACCCATTCTACGTTTTCTGTACCAAAGGTACGTCAATTATAAATAAATAACTTTAGATATTAGATGTCTTTTATGAGGTACAGTATGAATGCATTATAGGCGGACACGCAAGGACTGCTAGAGTTTTATTAACAATGGTAATACCTGGTCATTTAATATTTAGCTATACCATTAGTTACCTTCAAGCTGGTCATACTTCTTTTACGCCCATATTTCTTATTGTTTATTTGACTGCTGCTTTAGTACAGGTATACGTCCATTTTCCTATTAGTACTCAGTATCATACAATCGACATAAACCGTAACAATTCGTTTATTCGTTTTAACACTTTCGTTTGATTATTAGGTAATATTGTTGTTGTATATTACGCAATTAATGGTTGTATGGATGTGGATACGAGGGATGGACCCAGATAGTTCTGCAATACCATATCTAACTGCAGCAGGTGATTTGTTAGGAACGGCACTATTAGGAATCGCGTTTCACATACTGTATGCCATCGGAGACGGAGATTCTGATGTTGGGGATTGATTGGACTTTGTATTCAAAGTTCGCGTGAAGTATTGAAAATGTACAGAAAAAAGTACAATCCTATGTCATGTTTGATCAAGTTTAGGACATTCATACAATTCCTATCCTTGTATGTTCCACAACAAATCATATTACTATTATTTTTGCCTTTCGCTTCTTTTACATTTTCTTATAGTTTTTTTTCTTTTTCTTTTTTTCATTTTCCGCTGTACAGTTTTTTTTTGCTCATTTTGATGCAAAAAAGGCCTAAAACGAAGAGAAGTTGTCTAAGAGCAAAGTTAGGATTATTTCATGGGCAAATACATTCATGAAGTTTACACGTGTGATCGAATTGTTCGATTTTTAAATGTCAATTTACGTACTTTTTACGCGTAAGTTACTAATGTATAAGAATACATACTTATCGTTTGTATTGCTCTATACATGCAAACATTATCGAACACGTACATTTCAATTGCCATTAAATTTAAAGCGACCACGCTGACCATATCGTATGTAACGAAACATGCTCAACTATTTTGTACCAAATATTGTACTTACCAGTCGAAATAAATTCGACTCAAATGCATACGTCATTGTACCTTTATTTATCATTTCTCATCACTTTCCAGGACTTTTACCATTCTGTTTTTATTACCTGTACTGTATGATTATATGATTGCTGTAAAAATTGAAGCACGTAATCCAGAACGAGCGGTGGGGGTAGAATGGATTAAGCAAGAGAAGAAGAAAGCGAAGGAAAATAGAACAAAAGAGGTAAAAGTTTCATAGTAAGATATATCCACAGGGGTAAGAACAATACGAGCGCGGTCAAAGATAGGTCAAACAGTAATATGGTTCGAGTTAAGCACAATTCTACTTGGTCTGTTACAGTGGTGTCTTTCTTTCGTATGATATTGTACGATCGAGTTACGAATAGGGCTTAAAGGTTTGTAAGCGTAATCGCATAAGCGAGGCATTTGAGCGTGTGCGTTCAACGAATATACATGGTGATGCGTGCACGTGCACATCAACATTAGTCAACGATTCGCACACGCACAACGTACAAACGAAACGACCAGGCTGTGGTTGAGAAGCACATCAGCCTGTCTCCGTCAATGAAATAGTTAGATCTGTCAGTGCCAACTATCGCCTCGTTCTCGGCGGAGCCTTTTAGATTTTATCTATCGTGTTGCTTGATTAAGTCGTTTTCTAAAACTGTTCTCTCGTACTGACCTCCCTGCATTCGCCGCGGTAGCTTCTAGTTCTCAAGAAGAAAGGGAGAGAGTGTCGCCTGTTTCACCGGTCGAATATCTGTTTCTATATTTCTTTTGAATTGCCTTGCACTGGATACGTACCAAACGAGAAGACAATCAAAGAAATAAAAATCTGCCGAGTCCATTCCATTTTCTCTCGGATCCGTGTCATTCTTTCTCGTTTGCATTTATCGTGCCCCATTCGAACTGTTGTAGATACAAACGTCCTTCATTACTCTGTCCTTCATTCATAGTTTACTTATCGTCGATTACGAACAAGAAAAGAAAAAAAAAAATTAAGAAGTAACTATCAAGGATAGTCGAGCAGAACGAGAACTATCAAAGTAGCATACTGGCCATTAATTTTCATGTCGAGTTTCAATTGGATTAGAAATCAAAAAGAAAGAGATAGCAATTGAACGCGGTGTGTGAAGAAACGCGATTGTAAAGCATATTCTTAGCTTCTCGCCACGCGTGAATTTTTCAGTTTCGTGGTCTATATTCTCTTCTTATTTCGTATTTCTTTTGCTATTTAATATATCGTTCCGACTCGCGATACAACCGTGTGTAAGTATAATTACGGCCACCATCTACTATCCCTTTGTCATGAGACACGAGGACACTATAGGGACAAAGAAGCGAAACTCTTGGCCTTCCATGATAAACGAAAGAGATGTGATTGAATGCACGCCTCGCGGGTCACGGGAACCAAGTATCAAAACGTATGTTAAGTTATTGCTCCTCATGGTCGAACTTAAACACGTGGAGTAATTTATCAATTTGTGAATATGTTACGGAAGTGCTTCGTACTCGCGCGCCGTTAACGTTAAACGGCAATGTTTGCAAATCCCGATGCACGAATGTTGCAGGTCATATTCGATTTCCGATTTCGTACATGGTTATTTGATTTTTGTATGCAATTCAGATATATTTCTGTTTCAAACATTGCCAGTGAAACGAACGTCATCTTTATTCTCGACTTCTATCATTTCATTCATACACGCGTAACTCGATGTTGTAATATTTTTATAAAATAGCCAGATGTTGATTTGAAGAAAGACTAGATTTTAAGAAATACATGCTGTGTGGGTGTAGAACAAGCGAAGATGATGTACCGCATTTTTTAAGTACACGTGATATCATAACGTATCACAATTACGATAATCACCCTCTCTCTTTTTCTATTTCTCTTTACTTCCATTCTTCCCACTCTATTTTTCTCTTTTGTTATTAGCTTGCTCACTTGCATATCCGTGTCTTNTTCCATTCTTCCCACTCTATTTTTCTCTTTTGTTATTAGCTTGCTCACTTGCATAATTAATCTTAATTAAGTTCTAAATTATTTCACTTTCCGTTTAGTTCTTCTTGACATCAAATGTCATCCGCGTCTTTTCGCGTGATCTCTGTTGCTACGAATCTCTGTGCCGAACGCTTCAATGTTCATTAAACGAGACGATTCCTCCATCACTTCATGCGAATTACGAAGGAAAAGATAAGCAAGACACGTAATTACATATCAGAGCTTTGTAACTTATCCTTCGAAGTTCCCACGCTTTGTACGTACACTTTGTAATTTTAAGCTTGCAATTATCTGTACCACGTGTTTGAGATCAATTGCGATGTCAACATCATTCGTGTCGAGATATGTTTAGAGCGAGTTGCTGTACTAAAACTGTGACTGAACGAATGTATCGAGAAAGAAAATAGATATTCGTAGGCAATTTTAAATACACGTGAGTAAGAAAAGTATTCGGCCAGTTTATAATACATATAAGTACCACAGTTGTAACACCGCGATGCTCGATAGTTGAAACTCAATGTCAAAGTGAACGACTTAATTTATAAACGACTAATTGTAAGAGGTCTTATATAACCAATCTTTTAGGAAGTAGATAACAATATATAGTACAACGAAGATATAACACACGGTATACGATCGAATCATAAATAAACATTTTCAAGATATAATCTCGGATCATACAATACGGTCGTGGAAACCTACGTTGAAATGATAAATATCTTACGTTTAGACATAGACAGACATCTAATGATACACACAATGATCCAATCGATATTTACGATTTAGAGATTGATCGATATCGTGCCGCGGCAAAATATTGTAAAATTCGTAGTTTCGTCGATGATAACGATCACTTACAATTCAATTATAAATTTAATACGTTTGGCATATTCAAACGATTAACTGTACGCGATACTACGCGATACTACCCGGTATCACGATCCGATCATTCGATCGTGACGATTGATCGGCCAATTATATAATAGAGAATCGAATCTCGATGAGAGAGATTAAGTCAAAAATGAATTAAGGAAGCGATTCTTTGCTTACGAAAGTCAATCGAGCAAAGTGACGTGATGGAAGAAATGATGATGAGAGTGAGAGCGAAGGGAAGAGACAGAGGGAAAGAGAGATCAAGTGGAAACGTATGTTTAAAACAGATAATCTTGTAAACAAAACAGATATGTAATTACGCGTATGAACAGATAAGCGCAAGCAAATACCTGACAAAATAAAGCAAGAGAAGAAATAAGAGAGAGAGTCGCTGGTAAGCAGACAGGGCAGGTAAGCGGACAGGCAGCTGAGCAGACAAGCAAGGAAGCAGAAAAGCAGGCAGGTAGATAGGCGAGGAAATAGCAGACGGTAAGGTAGGCAAGCAATCGAGGTTTACTTGGACTGGCGATCGATAAATTCGCGCTTGCTCCGTTTAGCGTATGTTCCCGGTAAAAGTACCTAAGCGAGTTTTAAGGAGACAAACGTGATGCATGATCGAGATCAGTCGCGATGTAACCATAGCGTGAAACGGCCTCGCACCAGGCCACCAGGCTTACACCACCAAATGCGTGACGACGGTTGATTTTCTTTTTTATCAGAATCAGACACAGTTTTGAGAACGTTGAAAATCAGATTTTTCGAGTCTATGATTCTGGCCGAGATTCGACATTCCATCGAGGATCCCCTTACAGAGGTACAGGTATGAGTCAAAGTATCAAATGTACATTGCAAGCATGTCTTTCGTTCTATAATATTCTTCTTAAATTCATGCGATTTCTCGTTTGCCGAAATACATCCGTTACGTAAACAGCAGGGACGCTAATCGATATCTTACAATCGGCAAAATGTACTTTGGGATATTGTTCACCTTCTCTCTTTCTCTCCTTGTGTGTTCTTCTTCCCTCCTCTCATTTCAGACACTTTTCGTCAAAGCAAACGTTACGGGAATTTGTTGTATTGTCTTTGCCCGAAAACTTTTACCTGAAAAGGTAAGCTCATTTGAATAAATGTCGTATCTGTCAAATATCGAAATATTTCTTGATTTCAAATAACATTCAAACAATTCAAATGATTCAGCTTTTTCTTCTGTCATGAAATTATCACAGCCTTGGCTATCAGGATCGTTTCAACGATGATCATATTCTTGCGTGATACGGAACACAAATGAAATGTAGGTTGATTCAATAGAANGGGGGGTTTTTTTTTTTTTTTTTTTTTTTTTTTTTTTTTTTTGTGCAAAATGACTAATGACAAAGATAAATGAGGCAATGAGAAATTAGTCAAAATGAATAGAGGAGGAAGAACAGTGATAACGAAAGTAACAAGTGGCAATAGACAAAGTGTCGAGTATAATGTGTGCTTCGATCGAATCATCGAAAATAGTTGGGTACGAGCGATAGTGCAGCTTGCAGAAATCGCAACGTCAAATCCAACGTGATTGCGATGACTGAAAGCCAGCGTGTTTTAATTTTCGACGTGCCTTACAGTTGTTCCGAGCGAATCAGCTTGGAGATATCGTCCCTCGCTGGTTACGTAATTTGCTCGATTCTTGTCCTGAAATACAACTGCAACGAGCGAACATTTAGACAAGCGTTATCATTCTCAAAGGAGAATGGCTATATATCCGTGGCAGCGAGTCGCACGGGGTCCTCAGTAGAAGATGATAGAGGACCAAGTGCATCAACATCCGGTACGACTACCTCCCGACAAACACGCCCATATCGATGTTACAGGAGCCAAAATTGAAAAGTATGTTCAACGATTAACAATATTTCATTTTCAATCACAAGTTTTCTCATGCGCAACTTTGCATACCCTCGAGTCGTGCACGATAATAAATAAATTTTGAATCGATGAATCACGTAAACCATGAACTTCAACAAACTATCTCTGAATTAAGACATAACTGTCGACTCGATCACGTTCTTGCATTGGAATTCGATTTTCGCATTTCATGTAGACACGTTGCAAATGTACGACGTACATTTCTTACATTAATTTCTTACATTTTTTCTTGTCTCAACAGTGATCAATGTCAAGAACCTCTGCTTTCCGAAAAGCAAACTTCCCACAGGCTAATGTCAGCTCGTGCTCGTTCGCGCACTATCTCAGAATCAACAATCGGAAACGCGATCATGGGCACAACTTCGGCCACGAGTACGAATATGGTCGCGGTGACGGCTATGGGGACAGGCACGAATGCGAACGCATGGATGGACACCATGGTTGTCGGGGTGAATACCACCACCGAACCCGCCGACAAATCGGCCGACGAGGATTGCGTCGAGGTGCCGATATTCGACGAAGGAACCACGGATAGCGGCCGCCTTCCCGACGTCGTCGCTGAAATTTACGGCGTAAACGAGGATGAACCCCTTGAATCGTACTTGGCGATCACTATCCAAGTTTTTATACCGTTTCTTATTGCCGGCCTTGGCATGGTTGGAGCTGGATTAGTTCTAGACTTGGTTCAAGTATGAACAAATTTTTTTCTCTTCGTACACACACACATTTCGTGAGTCGTACTCTTTCATTCAAGTCAAGATCAATCTGTTCTTTACTTTTATTTCCATCGTCCGTCGATCGATACTACGATACACGCTTACGATCTTTTTTTTTTTTCTTTTCTCACAGCATTGGGTTGTGTTTGAAAAAGTGAGCGAACTTATCATTCTGGTGCCAGCACTGTTGGGTTTGAAAGGGAATTTGGAAATGACTCTGGCATCCCGCCTTTCGACTCAGGCAAATCTCGGACACATGGACACGCCGAAAGAACAATGGTACATGATCGTTGGAAATCTCGTTTTGATTCAAGTGAGTCTTGATTCACATTCTATTTCTGATTTTTCCTTGTTTCCTATCCGCAAATATTATCTCACTGTATGCTGTCTCTTTTTCCCTAACTTATGCCTCTATTTCTATCTCTATCACTAATATAACATCTCTATCTCTTTCTCTATCTCTCTTCCCCCTTCCTTCTAACTGTTCTTTCAGTTATTTTATATTTTTCAGTTTATTATTAATTTTTCCATCGTCACATCTCCTATTGTATCTCCTGTATATTTCGTTTCTTTCGTTTTCATTAACTTATGCGACTTATTTTCACAAATTTTAAGAATTTTCAACACATCACTACGACCATTTACCGTCACGAAAATTATTCCATGTCAAATATCTATACTGACTCGCAGATGTCTTATCATTGGCGCCACAACTTTATTTGATTATATGTTCAACGCGACAACGGTAAATGACCTTCAAGAGCAAATGTCACGCTTCTTACACTTTTTTCGCCAAAACGTACATTTCTTTCTGCTCATTTTATTTCATTTGTTATTACTGATCTTCTACTTATTTACTAAATCTCACTCTTTAATTTGCTTTAGTTAGCTTGATTGTCGAGCTATTGTTCTGGAGAAATATTAAAAGCATTCTAATAATAGACAAGTTATATTAGCATTTTGAAATGTTATTAATATTTGTAATAACCGCAAAATATCCTTTAAATATTTAATTTTTATATTTAATCGAGAAATTATGAATCGAACAGGCAAAACGAACAATACGTTCTTATTTGAAAATCACAAGGAAAGAACAAATCGTATTTCTATGGAATTATGACTTTAGTCCAAGCTACTCTTTACTTTTAACGCTAAATACATATGTATTGAACGTGTCGAGAATATCGAGCTAATCTTCAATGATTCCCTCTATCAAATGATATCAAATTCAGAGAATCGATAAAGGTAAATTTATTACCTTCTTCCCATGTAGGTTTCATTTTTATTTTCCCCTATCCCTATGGCCAAGCTTTTCAGTGATATTTTTTTATGCAATCATTGCTTCTGCCGTTCGGTGTGATATTTGTGTAAAGAAGATCAGTTCGTGTTGGCAGTGCCAGGCGATAGTGGTTGGATTTCTGGGCTCTGTGGTGGCGATCGTCATGGGAGCGTTCCGAAACGGTACCATCTCGCTGGATCATGCATACCTGTTGTGTGCAAGCAGCCTAGTTACCGCGTCCCTGGCATCATTCGTCCTCGGATTGATAACCGCAGGTGTGATTGTTTTCTCCCGTCATTGTCATATAAACCCGGACAACGTCGCCACACCGATCGCCGCGAGTCTCGGCGACATCACCTCCTTAGCTTTACTCTCTTGGATATCGACGATTCTCTACGAATCGATAAATAAGCAAGACTGGGTCGCGCCCCTGGTGATTGCTTGCTATATCCTCATCACGCCACTCTGGGTATGGATCGCCAAGAGAAACAAGCACACCAATGACGTTCTTTACTCCGGATGGACTCCTGTAATGATTGCTATGTTGATCAGCAGGTGAGTATCGATATTCCATTTCCGTTTAAATGATACTTACGAGTGCCGAGAATGACTCTCGAGAATAAACAAGAAAAAGAAGGCACGAACCGACTATTAAAGTGAACACAAACGACCGCTATTGTTGGCCAAGTAGTTGCGGTGGTCTGATACTCGAATTCATGGTGTCGCGATTCGAAAACCTGACCGTTTTCCAACCGGTGATCAATGGCGTCGGCGGAAATTTGGTAGCCGTACAAGCAAGCAGGATATCAACAGCCCTCCATAAACAAGCCGAGCTGGGAACACTCCTAATACCACCAGGTCACACGCATCCTGTTATCTTCATTACGCCTATTGCTAATTTCTTTGGCAAAGGTAATAAAATTATGTAACCACTGAAATTCACGCTGCCGATAATGATTATTAAGACACNTTTTTTTTTTTTTTTAATTTTTTTTTTTTTTTTTTTTTTTTTTTTTTTTTTTTTTTTTTTTAGTCATTTTGCTATATCCTATTTGTTATTTCGTCGCATGGCAAATTGAAGACCATAACAGTATAAATTAAGATTTTAAAAACTTTGAACTTATTTATTTTTTAGCTGTTTATTCCAGTTTATTCTTCAATGTCAAATATGATTTTTTTGAATACGAATTTTTATAGTAGGAGGAAGAATATTATTTTAAGAGAAATAACAATGGTTTGAGTTACACGATTATGTCTTTCATACATCATATCTTATAATACTCCGTAACAATATCTGTATTATGTCTGTAAAATACGAAGCAAAACTTGTTACAGTTATCATTACAATCAAATGAATTCTAATAGATGTGTTTTAATATTCATCAGTCGGTGGTTGTATATCATCTACTATTAACATAAATTTGAATTAATTCCTTTTTTTTTTTTTTTTGCCTCTTAGGTATGCACGCGAGAACAACACGAGTTCTAATGGCGATGGTTATACCAGGGCATATAATTTTCATTTATCTGATTAATTATATGAAGGACGGCAACACTTCGCTAACTCCACTCTTCGTTTTTGTTTACCTGTGTGCCGCCATGCTGCAGGTGGCCGCTCTCCTGTACATTGCTTACATAATGATACATTGGATGTGGAAACGAAAAATCGATCCCGACAATTCAGCAATTCCGTATCTGACGGCAATGGGAGATCTATTAGGCATTAGTTTATTGGCAATTGCTTTCCAATTCCTCTATCTCGTCGGAGATCAAGATTCCGATCAAACGATCGCTCCGTGAAAATTACGTTCTCTAATAGAGTGCAAAAATTTTCTCGATTATTTCCAATAAGACGACGATCGTTATCGATACCATCGTACAAAATATTCTCTCTTAAAAAAAAAAAAAAGAAATCATTGTCATCATCAACAGTGATCAGCATCGTTATCATCGCCGTCGTTTTTATCATTATTGATATTAACGTTATCGTTATCGACATCGTCAGCATCGTCATTAACCATATCATCATCGACATCGTCTTCGTCGCTGTCGTCGTCGTCATAGTTTCCGTGGTTATTGTCGTCGTTACATACACCATGTTTTTACATACACCCTGCATAAAAAAAGAGTTAAAAGTTAGTTAATCGCTTTGTTAGTATAGCATATGAGCAAGGTTTTTCTGTTACGAATAAAAGGAAGCAATACATCGAAAAAATATATATGTATCAAGGCCAATGCCTAATGAGGTTATGCTTTCGCGATATATACATATTATATTTCGTGATAATCAGATTAATTAGAACAAGCATACCTTTTCATCCGAAATGTTTTTGCTCCAATTGACTCGAATTTTATTCGATTCGATTCGATTCGATTCGATTCGATTCGATTCGATTCGATTCGATTCAATTCGATTCAATTCGATTCGCTATTTAGTCTCGTATTATAACGATCCCGTGATATTATTTTCCTCGTTCATCTAGTCGTTGAAAAAATAAGTTTATCATAATTGGACTGTGTATTATACATACGCGAGATCTTAAGATAGTCCCTAGTTGAAGAAAGAAATAAAGAAATTTAAATCAACGGACGGTCCGTATTTTCGCGAAAAGTGTTGATTAGAGATAGAGTAACAAAGAAAGAAAAAAAGGCGTCTCAGAGTTGGGATACGAAGAAAGAAATTTAAAGTGCTAATGTTTCAGGTTGATCACACTGACTTTTTAATCAGTAAGTAAGGCACATATGTATCTATACATATGTTACGAAATTAACGAAATACATATGTAAACCTAACAATAATTCGTAACGTCGATACAATGTGCATGTGTCTTCGAATAGTTGCCTTCGTGTACCATGGGAATTAAGTAGATAATTTAAATATCGAGTAATGTCCACACGAACTATTTTTGAACGCTTTGAATAACTTGTTAACAAGATGAAGAGGGTGGGGCACTCTGGACGACCCTCCTTGTAATAGCGCATTCTCGATCACTCAATAAAATCAGTCACAGTGTGGCATTGTAGAAGTCGGTACATATGTCGCTATGATAGTTACTGCTGTAGCCCCATTCCGCGAGTCTTCCACCGAAGTTAGCCGATTATCGACACTGCGAAATGTATTTTCACTATGTATGTACACACAAAACGATTCGAGAGATCTCGAAATGAAAGTCAGATTCACACATCTTTCAGCGTAGGAGTTTTCTTTAGGGATATTGCCGTTAGATACACACATGCATATGTTAAAACACGATTTTTTTGTCCCTTTTTTCTCTTGGCACGCGTACGCAAAAGCGCAATGTATGCCTAAAATTTGTAAAAATCAGTAGGAGAATCACACTAAAAGATTAGGCTATAAATATATCTTGACAATAATGTTTGTTTCAAGGGGGCAAATAGACTATTTTTTACCCAACACAAACGAAAAATGTAAAGTAAAACGCTTTCTTTTACACGCATAGACACAAATTGAGAATGCGAATAGACGTTCCGTTTTTTGGGAAGAAACACTCGGAGAAAAATACTTTACTGTTCAACCGGTATCTTTCAAATAAATTTATGTTTTCTAAATAGATGTGTATATATTTACATACGTGCCAACAAATTATAGCGGAAACATGAAATATTTTCCTTCGAGTCTTTCTCAAACGCTTGAACCTAAGAAAAGCAAAAGAAAAGGGGAAAAAGTGAAAGAGAGAAGAGAGAGGCAAAACTAAATTTGAACAAGATAAATTTTAAGAAGAAAAAGAGAAAGGGCATGATGATTATTTTTCAATACGGTGCTACTAAAAGTAGATTTACGACGGCAAAACACATGCGAGCTACTACGAACTACAGACGCAAATGACGAAACTAGCTCGCTTATTTACGTCATGGTACCTGTTCTTCGTCAAAATATACGCATTCTAAACTGTCTAAGTTCGATCGAACAAGTCAAGCAAAAGGATTGTTAGCCATTTTCGAACGGTGAGATTAAAATCGAGATGTCATGCTGGTACAAAGCGATTGAACGCACATTTGAATGAAACATCGATGTAGTTTTATATAATAAAATTGAATGAAAAGAAACAAAAATCAAATCTGTTTTTATATTATCGTACAAATTCTTTTCTCCGCTATCCTAATCCTATTCCACTTCTGTCATAATTTACCTTCTAGTCTACGAACTCTTAATTAAAATATTACTATTGAACGACGAAAGAAGTTAAAAACTTCAACGTATACAAAATATCCAAGTTAATTTATTGCAAGTTCTTTAACCTCCAAAAATAAGTTTACATCTTGTATAATTTCGCAGGAAACTAAAGAAACTGTGGTGCAACGCATGTACTGCGCTATATTGTTCTATTTACATTTAAATGATTTAAAATTCAAAGCGCAATAATAACCGGTAATTATTTACAAACGATTGATCTGCTGATTTTAATTGCCTTGAGACATGTTGCCAAGGTTAACATCTTGTGTAACATTCTCTGCAGATACTCAATCTTCAACACACACAGAAAAGTACTTTTAATATTTATTACTACGTAATTGCTTACTACGTATTTTCTAAAGGTTTTGCTAGATTTGGATCAGGTTTGGTTTAGATACAGGTTTGATTTAGGCAGTAAATAATAAAAATGATTATAATTTTTTATCAAATTTTATAATACATTATTACTAGTATCAACTTGAAAGGTTGTATAGATACCTCGCCAATTTCAATAACTTTAAAATGTGCCCTCAAGAAAATAATATATAATAATAATAATAATAATTCTAAATAATTTCACGTATACAACCGCCAACTTGGCTTTAGATTAGATGACATTTTTCGTGTACGTTTCATTGTCATAAATGTATCAGAGTTTCAAAAAAATATAAGTAACGTTGTAAAAAAATATTCATCCAAATATATATATATATATATATATAATATATATATATATATATATATATATATATATCACTTTCGAATTTCCAAAACACTTACATTGTCAGATATATAATGTGATTCTAAATTTTTCCACGTAGATTCTATATTTTTACACGTAGTAATGTACTTGTGTATAAAATTATTTTTATTTTTATTTCTGAAACTAAAGCTTAGTGATGGTTTTATATCTATAGAAAATTATTCAGTATGTTGACCTTGCTAACATATCTCAAGGTTATTGAAATCGGCGGGATTAATTACTTTGTAAATAATTACCACAAAATCTTATAAAAGTATGAACGCATAATCAAAAGAGCAAACATGCACCTATTGTAGAATAATGAAATTCGTAGATGAGCAATGATTTATGTAATAATCGACTTAATCGGTCATATGTATATCACATATTTATACATGAAAAACTATAATACAACGTATGCGATAATTTAGAAAAAAAAGATTATTATCGTTTCATAAACCACAAAACCATAAGCTGTACACGGATCAGTCTGACTGAGTGTTTGTAGGTTCGTTTATTGCAATTTTGCTTCTTCCTTTACTTTCCAAAGAATTAATTCCATACAAGCAATAGCATCCTCTTTGCTATCGTGTCCACCAACTATAACACGAATTAAAAAATTAATAGAAGAATTGATTGTACTTCATCCTTCAACCGTAATGTGCAAAGAAAATAGAATGTTGTCATTGAATGATATCGTGAATCAAAAATAGATAAGCAAATGATTGATGGATAATAGATAACTAACCGTCATTTTGGATGAGTTTTCTTAAATATTCGGAACAAAGATTCTTCAACGCTCTCTTTTGTGGATATCCATTTTTGTGCGGGAACATCACACTTGTATCGACCACAGTATCATGTAAGAGCTTTAAAGCTTTGAAGTCACTTTCTAAGCTGTGACCCACTAATATAGTTTTATCCGAAAACATGGTCAGCAATGTCGCTTGAACGTCCAATAACGTTGTTGTCACATCTTTCATATTTTCTTCCGTAATTCCAGAAAACCTGTATATGCGATTCCAATGATACAATAATTATTCGTACAAATTGCACGAAACATAAATATAGATAAATATAGACTAATTCTTATACATTCACTTACATACGTTTCTTTAAGAAAAAAAGGAAAAAAAAATATTTTAATATTTTTTTACCTGGTATTATAATCGATTATTGGATTTTGTGGATTGACTAACGTCTCATATACTACATTGCAATCCTCATCAATGACCGTTATCCTAGTTAATTCTAATCCTTGAGTTGTGTAACACATTTCACAATCAAGTGCATATACTCCTTGTTCCTCGACTGGTGCATCTTATATCATTATAATAATGTTATAATAAGGACGAGTAATAAAATACATATAAATTGAAAATAAAAAACAAATAAACGTTTTGCAAGTTACCTTTTGGCAATGTTTTTACATAACCACGAAGATTTTCATAATCTGTATAATCCCATACATGTGTTTTTGCGTCACAACAGCCAGTTGCAGAACCATATTGTTGACAACAACTGTATTTCCCTTCACCTCTAATTGTGAATTTTCTGCCCCAATGATATATACAGTTTTGTGATTGCAAAGCAAATCCTTGTTTATCAACCATATAAGTTTGACCACATCGACTACAAATTCTCTCATTAGGCACTTTTGACAGAACATTTCGTGAATTAGTTACATAGACTTTGGCACGACCCTGCAATTGAAAATATTTTCACAAATATTTTATTTTTTGTTCTTAAACATTTTTCACTCGTTTTACCTTCTGGCCGTCTGGATGTGGACGAGGAAAACCATTATCTCGAAGTTGTTGTTCTATCATTATCCATTTTTTTAACATACAGTACAAAGCTGAACCTCTAAATTCCATAACAGATCTTTTTGTCTTAAGAACACTCCAGGAACCTTTAGCTTTCCCAGCAAGTACTGCTTCATGGGATACTGTACTACTACCTGCTATTGTTACTGTATTATTATCCGCAGGTGAATTTTGATCAGTTTCTTTTCTCAATCTATGAGTAGCAAGCATACAGGAATTTTTGTAAACAGCTAGTGCTTTGCATCTTTCATGACAAGCATATTCTTCTTTAACCGCACGCTGTGCTGCATCCTCGGCATTTGTGTAAATCAACACACATATATCGTGCATCATATTCACATAATACTGACGAACATTTAAAGGAAATTTCTGCGTGGCAACTTGTAATGGCTCGGGACGAATTAACTGAGGAACCTAAAACCACGATCAAGACATTATATAATATGATGTAACTTTGTATACTTATAATTAATTCTAAAACAATGATTACGAACCATTTGCGGAACGTGAGCAATGCGTACACCACTCTTGGCTGTCTGTGCAGCTGTTTTAGAATTGTCTATTGTTTTCGATTCTACCGACTTTCCTACATTTTCTATTACCTTCTTTTTTTCTATTGTTAGAGATTTAGCATATGGTACATGAGCAATTCTAACACGACCTGTCGAATAAAATAAATCTCATGTACATAATTAATTAATAAAACAGAATTGAAAAAATATCAATTATGTATATGTATAAACAGTTATGTACCATTTCCATTTAACTTTAATTCGCTGTTGCTCGCTGTTCCTATTACTTCAGGGTAGTTACGACTACTGCTCGCAGGAACTGTTTTTTCTGCTACAGCATTGTGCATTAGACGCCATCTTTCATACATTTTTTGTTGTGCAGTGATTAATTTTCTTGGCTGTTGATTAGCTCCAATTTGCCTAGTGACACATGTAGCTGCTGAAGGGTGTGCTACTCTTTTCTTACCAACTTCTTCTGTCTGTTCCTTTTCTTTTTCTTGCTGCATTAATGAATCTTTTGATAATTCTGCTGTCTTTGATCGTTCTGGTACTTGATATTCCTTATAACATTATCAATAGAGAAATAAATATACACATTTATATTGTTATTTTTAAACTTTTTTGATTTCACTAAAATCAATTGACTACACATACCTGAAATATTTTTAAACACTCTTCTTGTACATCATGATCTGAGTCAGATGTACTGAAAGTTACATCAACAATGTTATCAATGATACTGTTATAATGATCATCATATTCTTCATCACCATCATCCATGGAATTCAGCTGAACACTTTTTAAAGAGTGTGAAGTTCTTTTTTCCTTACTTTCAACATATTTTTCATCTGACTTACGACTCGATTTCGAATGTTTATCGTTTTTATCACTTTTATTCTTAGAGTGCTCTTTGGAAGAACTCTTGGAATACCTATGACGTTTTTCAGATCTATAATTATCCTTTCTGTCGCTCTTAGATTTGTATTTGCTTTCATTTCTTTCTTTGTCTCTATCTTTCTCCTGATGTTTGCATCTACTCCTATCTTTATCACGTTTCTTATCTTTCGATTCTTTGCTTCTGTGCCTCAAATGATTCCTACTTTTACTTCTACTATAACTAGAATGCGATTTCTTACTTGATTCATGCTTATCTTTATATTTTTTATGTGATGAACTGTAATTTTTGTCTTTGCTCTTATCCTTATTTTTATATTCCTTTACATTTTCGACAGTACTTTTATTCGAATCTATCTTCGATACATTCTTTTCTTCACACTGTAAGGATTTTGAACTTTCATCACTAGGGAACATTTCTTGTTTCATAGTATTACTATGTGTTAATATCTTTTCATTATGATTTTCTTTATTAATATATTCATTGCTATCAGTTGTTTTTGGAAAATGCACATCTTGTATATTGTTCAAACAATCAGATCTTTTTGCAATAGAATAAGATTTATTTTGTTCTAAGGTCCTAAATTCAATGGCTGTAGTATTAATTTTACTTATGTCATCATGAGCATCAATATTATCATGATCCTCTTCTTCATCATCAGAAAATTTTGGTTCAATATCCATGGAAGAATCTTGAGACAGTTTGCTAGACTGTGCTGATTCAGAATGTATGAGCACCTCGTCTATCATATTGGGATTTGTTCCAAAATTATCTAGCGTAGATTCATTCAGTCCATCAGCAGTTTTTAATGGAGTTTTTACTTTTTTTGGAACATATTCTTCTCTTTTCTTTTTACTCTTTGGATAATAAGTTTCCCTGAGTTTAAGTAAATACTCACTTGAACCATCTTTACATGAATTTAGTAAAGTAGACTCTGATTTGCACGTAGGTATATAACTCTGCATAGTGTCCCTAGCTTCAGCTGTGATTATCACACTAGGTTTGTATTTAATTTCAACACTTTGAGAGTCTATGGATTCATTGCTCATGTTTAACCATGGTTTAACTCCATCTGGAGAAGATTTACGTTTCACAGCTACTGTACTCTTTCTGGTTGGCATATAAGATACTATTGGTATATGACGTTTCTTTAATTCTGCGATTGGCGTTGGATTATAAACGCATGGTTGCATATTAACTGATGTTGGTGTATTTGTACTTTCTTCCACTATGTCAGTTGTAACATTATTCACTGTACTGGATGATCCAGAAGTTAACGTTGGTTTTAGTCCTTCAACTACCTGAGAAACAACGTTCTGGCAAGAAAATTTATTATCTACATCTGTGACAGTTCGATTAGCCAAGACTTTTTTCACAGCTTCTGTTACTAATTGCTGCAAAACGTCTGATTCTGATGTTCCCACTGTAGCAGTTTTGGATTCTTCAGTTTGACCCGTGGAACGGTTTTCCACCGTCTCGGTCGTTTCTGTGGTAATTCCAACATCTTCTAGAACAATAAACGTAAACTGATATTTTCAATATAATAAGTCAATATTTCGCGATAGAAAAGCTTTGACATGAAAGTGGACATAAATTCGCCGGACAATGTAAAATTGTCATACGTAATGTATCTATGATACAGAGAAAGTCAAACAACAAAAGGGACTTACCTCGTTTCGCATGCTTGAAATGACAATAAGGTCTATCGCACGCTCCACTTTCATAAAATGGACAGTTAATAGTTTTAAAGTAACCAGTCGAAGGCAACATAACTATTTCATTGCATTTTATACTTTCGATCGCTCATTCTTTGATCAGAAAGTATCGTATAATCTTCATATAGAAGATTGATTTTCAAACAATCTCTATAAACTTGTTTTATATGTCAAACATCATTGTTTTTTATATTTGATTAATGTACATGTGCGATAATTATCGATAAGTGAGGTTTGCAAATCTTTACAAGACGCATCGAAAGCACGAAACTCGAAGCGAATCGAATCCCGAGAATAGAGGTTATGTACCTGCCACAGACTCGTACATTTCCCTATTTGCAAATTGTTTGAAAGATTCATTCCCTTTCTTCCCCACCGAAACCGATCCACGCTATATCTTATTCTTTCTCCCAATTGCTCCTTTCTGATCTTGATTATTTTTCATTTTCGTAAATTGTAATTCAAAATTTGGAAGGATATTTCAAGTCAAATTTGAAAGGATATTGCATACATCAAATTTATAAGAAAATGATACACGAGACTTTTACGAGTGTTGAAAGTGAAAAGAACTTTTTAATTTAAATATTTTCAAATAATTTTAATATTAATTGAAAATTTAAAATTAGTCTTAATTTCACGTATTTCCTATTCCTATATATATTTATTATAGTGTACATATACTGTAATTATTTTCTTAACTTAATTGTACAAAATAATAAATATTCTACATAGATATACGTGATCCGGATTAATAAAAGTAATTTAACATATCAAACTATTGATAATTAAAACTATTCTTAAAAAAAGAATAAGAATAAGAATCATAAAGAAAAAGTATTATTTATATATCTATCGAGTGATTTTGATGAAATTTTGAATTTAATAAAAAGATCACGTTTTTTCTGAAATTTCGTTAATAAATATTTGAATCTGACACGAGCGTTATTAAAAACTTACATTAAGCATACACTTAGCAATATTGATGCATTTATAAATATTTTAATTTCGGTGAAACGTTCCGAGTAAAATAAAATGCAACATACTTTGAAAAGTAAAGTTTCATTTCGCCGATTTTTGAATGACGTTTTTTTTTTTTTAAAATAAATCTTTATTTTCTTTATGGATAAATATTCGTGTTGAACAAATTTCGTCAAGTACGGCGCTTGATATGCACTATACTGTTATTCCCACCAAGCGATTCATGCGTTACCACATCTCTACGATTTCTTACTACCTATAGTTCAGCTAGTACAAAATGGTCGACGTGCCTTGACTGTATGATACAGATTGGTAGATAAAACATTCTTGTTTTTCTATGAAGGAGCTAGATATAATAAACCACCTGTAACGTTAATGGATTTATAAAGGTTATTGCGTTTCAGGTGTGTATCGTTTTTGATGTTAAGAGATATCTTTCAATAAGCAAAAAAGTAATTAAGTCGAGCGTTCACCTGTCAATACGGCTTCCTTTTGGCAACAAAGTGTGAATGTACGTTGCCCTTATCAGAGTGTGAAATACTGCGTGTATAATTGATGCTCTCCACTTCGTAATAAATTTAAAACATCGTAGTTGTATTACACCGATTATTTACGAATTTCATTTTATTAAATCTTGCGCGAAGATTGTTGAAATTATATACTTTTACGGAATGTTTCTGAAATGATCAGCTTGGTATAACGCTGTTCATAATATTTATAAATGTTTCAGTTTCCGCTGTCGGGAAAATTAAATACAATTGTCAACCGTTGGCTGTAAAAGAAATGGAGAAACGACAGGAAATACTGGCTCCGTTTTCTTCTGGTAAGTTACTAATACAAAGCATGAATATATTTCTCCCTGTCAATATTTTATATATATATATATATACACACACGTATACATATACATACATACATACATACATACATACATATATATACGTATACATATACATATACATATACATACATATATATATATACACATATACATATACATACATACATACATATATATATATACACGTATACATATACATATACATATATATATATACACACGTATACATGTACATATACATATACATATATATATATATATATATATATAGATAGATAGATAGATAGATAGATAGATAGATAGATAAATACTCTTGTATACAATAAAATGTTAAAAAGACAACGGTAATATTTTTTAGAAAAGTAACATCCTGCCTATATTTTATTTATTGGAACCTTGTTTTTCTAATGTAAAACTTATAAACATAGAATTGCATTATAGAGCTTTATTTGGGATGTATTAAAATATAGTACATATGTATTTTAAACACTCGATATAGAAAATTATTTTAAAGAATTGACATATTCAGTAACAATATAAAATTTGAATTAAAATTTATTTAGCTTATAAATGTTAAGGTATATTATGATAATGTTTAATGTTAATATTTCATATAGGTATCATGTGAATAATCTTTTTATATATTTATAATAGAATATATTACTATCTTTCAATGTTAGTAACTTATTATATAAATAAAATCATGTATATCAACCACAATTAGTATCATAGTTGGATATACAAAACAATTTAGTTTGTAATTTTTAAAATTTAAAAAGAATAACAATTTGAAATAAGATAAATGTACATAATTTTTATTTTTATTTAATAATTGGAAGCAAATTTCTATTGTATTGAATGTTAGTTTTTATTTAATTTAATATTTTGATTATAAATTTTTTAAAATAATAATTGTTTAAAGAAATTTGTTATTTGTTATATTTATAGAATATGGAATTTAATTTTCACATGATTGGCCTCAGTGCTTCCATGACTATAAAATTGATACAAAAGATACAGTATTCCGTGTATTCTAACACACACTGGTATTCTAAAATTATACATTTTATCAATACTTCAAAATATAGAACTTCAACTTGGAAAATATTCGAAATAATTTACAGTTAAGCAGCTTAAATAATAATTAAGATATTTCGGTGTTTATAATACTTCCCTCCTTTATAAAAACATAAAAATCGAAACATAAATAAATTTGAATAATAACTTTTATGTAAAAATTAGTTAGTGTTTAAACAATATTAAATATACGAGAAATTTAAGAGCATGATCGAGTGAATTCGTCGTTAGTGGGGTTAGGCAGGATAGCAACTTGAACAGTTTAAGATGAAACTCTATGTACAATCTGGACTTAAAAATATCTTGATGAAAATCTGATAATTCTTAGAAACAATGTTTAACAATGCGGAAGAAGAATTATGAATACGAAAGCATAAGATAAAGTTACTGAAAAGGGCGGTAGTAAAGGTATTAGATTGAAGGTTGGAGGTCGGTTAAGGATCGGGGGTGCATGGAGGTGGGGTGGCACGCGCGGACCAACGGATCAATTCGCGCTTGGAAGCTACGGGGAAAAGCAACAGTGTGTCTACCCCCTGCTTCCCGGAAAAGTACTTGGTACGATTTAATCTCTTTTATTTATTCTCGACACTAGGATGACAATAAACGGTTTATCAAATCAACATGTGGGTATAATAGAACATTTCAATTAATTCATCGAATATTTTCGTCAGGAGTGTTGTTAGTATCAGTATTCAGACAGTTTCATATGACATTTATATCGAAACTTCTTTTTTTTTTTCACACTTTTGGCAAGATCGAACCAATTTGTAAATGTTCGATTAGTTGTAACGAGAGAATTGATTTCATCGAACGAAGTGACAGGATCGAGATGACAATCTTATCTTTATTTATTATCAATTAAAGTTAAATCGATTTAGTAGGACGTGCATACTTGTTTCCGAATTTTGACATTTGACAGACGACCTTGGATTATCTGACCGATGTTGATTTAATAAAATAGAATTACCATTTTCAATGTTTCATCCTTTCAATAAAAAGAGCCCGGCAAGCTTTATTTTTTTCGTCCTGATATATTCGATACGTTCATGAAGTTGAAAATACGAATGCGTATCATACAAGAATTTGACCTAGTTTGTTTTTCAATGTTTCATCCTTTCAATAAAAAGAGCCCGGCAAGCTTTATTTTTTTCGTCCTGATATATTCGATACGTTCATGAAGTTGAAAATACGAATGCGTATCATACAAGAATTTGACCTAGTTTGCATTGTAATATATCTTTATGCATTACTGACATGAGAACTGAGGGAGGCTGCTGCAATTGTCACAAGCGGGTCCTATTTGTTCCTTTCGCAGTCAATAGGCGCGAGGACATTTAGATATCGGTTTTCTCGTATCTCGATGCAGTTCACGAAGTGCAATATTCCTTGTTGCACGCGAGCACCGTCTTTTTCGCGAGAGTATCATCGTACAATCTCTTCCATAGTTTAAATAATATCCGTTGCAAGATTTGATATATATTTTTACTACCTAAAGTAATCGTCAAATGTGTTTAAATAATAATTATCTGTGTTTTGTCTTATTCATACGTATTAAAAAAATGTGTCTTTAATATGCTTATAGATGAGTGTGGGGAGGATAGTGAAGAAGATGTAATAACTGACTATTTGGGATCATCGCATTCTGATTGTGATCGTATACCTATTATTAATGGAGATCTTGGTAGTTTAAATCTACATGGAAATATAATTACTGAGACCAGCTACACCAAAGACAATACAGAGAAAACGGCTATCACAATGTCTGAAGGGACTGATGAACAGCAGCAGCAGCAGCATTCATTACTTTCACTTGGCACTAATAGTCAAGCTCAGACTAATCCGTTGGTGCCAATTATCAGTGTCACGCCTCACTCACCTGGTCTTGCCAAGAACTACCCAGTTTTAGGTAAACTTTTTTGATTCTTGTGTAACCCTACGCATTACATTTCATTGAACTCAGTACCACTTGACACTAGAAAGTTTTATGTGCTTTTGTGGCTAACAATTTGTTCACCTCCTTGCAGAGGACAACTTGCAACATCTGCATGAAATCCATGATTGTATTCAGCGTATGAGAGATCTGACGCTAAGCAACTGGGGATATAATCATCGCACATCTCACAATGATGTACCTCAACGGTTAACTTCATCATGTCCTTCCCTATGTCCTTTCATTTCACCTGAAATTGCACCACGCTCAAGCAATAATGATACAGGATCTGATCCTGATCTCCTTGCTAACTGTTCCACCAACAGCTCTCCTACACATTTTCCACCAGTAGGTCCTCGTTCACAGAATGCACAAGGTATAGACCGAAGACGCAGTTGGACTGACTTGGAAGATACTCGATCTGGACGTCGCAGATATTCTGGACAAAATCACCTACAAGCACAAAATATGGTTAATATTCGATACATTTTTAAAGAAATACATTATTCATTATACACATATAGCATGAATATAATTGCTTCATTGCTTTTCCAATTTACTTTGTCAAAGCTTTTAATTACTCTTTTCTTTCATTATTTCTTTCATTATTATATTCAATGTTTTAACCATTACAATTTCAGCGACAACGCAGTATTAGTTTAAGCAGCTTAGACAGTGAAATGGAAATAGAATTACATGGAAAATCTTGTAGCAGACCTGTAGGAACTGGTAGTCGAGCATGCAGATCACAAGCAAGTACTCATTCTCTCAACGAAGCTGATCTTATACAGGTATTTTAAAAGATGCTTATGTTGTGAAGCTTTTTAAATGTTTAATTTGTAACAAAATACATCGAAATTTTTTTTTCTAATAGAGCGAATATCAGAAGATAGTTGCAAAACGATTCAAAGGTAGTCAAAGATTAGCAGACAGTAGTGGTTTAATGCCTGGTCTTACAGGCTCTCGTTTACCTCTTCAGAAATCTATTTCAACGCCTTCAATTGTAACACCTCAAGTTAATGCTCATTTATCAGAAACTGTAACTAGAACGACACCATCACTTACAGCGTAAGTTAATAAAAGTATTTTTAGATTGAACAGCTAGATCAATAGTGATGGAATCCTTCAATTGTAACACCTCAAGTTAATGCTCATTTATCAGAAACTGTAACTAGAACGACACCATCACTTACAGCGTAAGTTAATAAAAGTATTTTTAGATTGAACAGCTAGATCAATAGTGATGGAATTTCTAAACTATTATATTAGCTATTAATAGATATGACAAGTATAGTTTTTAATATTAAAATTTGTAATATAAACCTTATATTTTAAAATTTTTATTTTTAGTTTTGTATTAATTTAAATCATTTATTAGTTTTTAATATTAAAATTTGTAATATAAACCTTATATTTTAAAATTTTTATTTTTAGTTTTGTATTAATTTAAATCATTTAAATAATATCAATTTTTAACATTGCTAACAAATACTTGAAATCTATTGATCTAGCTTGCAATCTTTCTGTTATGTCATATACAAGTAGTATACAAAGTAACACATATTTTATGTGTATAAAAGTATAAGATATATGTATACATATATATATATTTTTTTTTTTACTTAAACTTAAATAATTTTTAAATTAACAGTAAAAAATAATTAATGCATGGTTTATCAATATATTNATAATATCAATTTTTAACATTGCTAACAAATACTTGAAATCTATTGATCTAGCTTGCAATCTTTCTGTTATGTCATATACAAGTAGTATACAAAGTAACACATATTTTATGTGTATAAAAGTATAAGATATATGTATACATATATATATATTTTTTTTTTTACTTAAACTTAAATAATTTTTAAATTAACAGTAAAAAATAATTAATGCATGGTTTATCAATATATTCACAAAAGATTTTAAAATTTGCCTACATCTAAGAATGCTTGCATCAACTTGTATTTTGTAGATGAAAGTATTTTAGCATGATTGCACTCATTTATTACTACATTTAAGTAATTTCCAATTTTTTGAAATTAAATTGCACTTATATTGAAGTTAAAATATTAGTTCATCCTCATAATACTGAATTCCCAAAATTATTTAAAGATTTTGAATTTCACATTGAATAATAATCTAATAATATTCTAAATAATCATTTAATAATTATTTAAACACTCTTCTGTACATTCTAATTAACTTTGCGTCACTATCTCTTTGTGGCACTATCTCGGTGGAAAACCATGCGAGAATATCTGATTTGCATCTTTTACACAATAGTCGCATACTTTGTGTTTGTACTTGACAATTTCCTACCATCCTGCATGGTACAGCCGACGTGAAAGAAACGAAAAGGGTAGTGGAAGTGAGACTGAAACTGAGGATCTTCATACTCCAAACAGCCATGAATTCTATGAAGACAGAGAAGGCACTCCAAATACTCAAATATCCTTTGATGAGTTACTAACGGAGTGAGTATTACATTTTTAGTTTTTCACATGTATATAGAGTGTTTGGTAATAAATAGTAAAAAAATTTAAGATGAAGACAGAGAAGGCACTCCAAATACTCAAATATCCTTTGATGAGTTACTAACGGAGTGAGTATTACATTTTTAGTTTTTCACATGTATATAGAGTGTTTGGTAATAAATAGTAAAAAAATTTAAGAAATGCTTCCACAAACTAATAATTATTAGTTAGATAAAAATAAAGGATAACAAAAATTGTATTTGAGACTTTATTTATTAGTTATTAGCATTTCAGAATCAATTAAAATATCTAAATAATAATAAATAAAATGCTTCCACAAACTAATAATTATTAGTTAGATAAAAATAAAGGATAACAAAAATTGTATTTGAGACTTTATTTATTAGTTATTAGCATTTCAGAATCAATTAAAATATCTAAATAATAATAAATATAAAACTATTAAATTTGTTCACTTAAAAAATTTTTAAGAACAAGAGTCTTTTAATCCACAATATGTCACTGAGTTCGTGTAACATGTAACATTGCTGAGCTTAGAAATATGTTGATTGATTTTTAGGTAACAATGAGTAACAAACAAAGTAATAAACGCAATCTTTTTTATTTTTTGTTTTCATATTATTTTTGTATTAGTTTGTAGAAGCAGTTTTTAAATCTTTTATCACTTGTTACCACAAACACCTTATATAATATATTCTACTAACAAGGCGCAAGGAAAAAAATAACTGGTTTGTATCAGCTTTGTCATTAATTATGTTTTTTTTTATATTGTATAATAAGATTGTAAGACAATAAGATTGTAATGCTATTTAGATTTTTCTATGTGTTCTTTATTTTTTCATTGAAATGTTCAATAATGTATGTATTTAGTCATAATTTACAATTTATTTGTATTTTAATCATGTAATGTAAATACACCATATGTATCGCTTGTAAATATATTTACTGCTATAATCATTTTTATATTATACCGTTTTGTATTGTAAATTATTTCAATTAATTATATTACATATTAATTATAATATATATAAATGTAATATATATATATATATATACATACACATACATACATACACGTTTATTTTTAGTGGCACTGTATATGATGACCATCAATCAGAAAAAACTAGAAGAAAACGTGGTTCTATTTTTTTCCGTAAAAAAAAGGTATTAACATAATAAAATTATAAAAAATTTAAATACATAGATAAAATATAAATAAGAATTACGTTGAAATTACAGGATAAAAGTACCATCAAAACTACATCAAATATGTCCTCAACTACAAGTAGTTATAATGTTAAGAGAGGATCTACTGCATCGTTACCTTTACCGACGTCTGGAAGTGGGAGGTAAATAACTTTTATTATTAAAATTATAGATTTCTTGCATTGGATCTGCGTATCAGTGGTTCAAGATTCGCACGCAATTGGCATGGCTAGGCCTAAACTCGGAGTTTATTACAAACTCCTTTTATTTTGAACAGATATACAGTAGAACCTCCAGCATCCGAATTATTAGGAAGGCATGACTTTTTAGATAAGAGAATTTTAAAATAGCTGAATGATATGTGACTATAACTTAAAATGAATGATACAAGAATAATTATAAATGAAGATGTGATACAAATGTAGCTTTTAATTACTTATGAATATTATTTTTTTTTTTACTACTGAAATATAAATTCCTTAGTATGTTGATGATGTGCATTGAATTACATTCTACTTAAAATCTAAACTATATATAAGTCTTTTTAATTGTAATGTCACACATGTTTTGGCATAAGGAGGCACATTTTTATTACTGTTTTCGTTAAATTTGTTCTCTTTTTTAGCATAAGAATCAGGAATATTTCTGACAATATTTTTGTTAATTAAAGCTGAAATTATGCTGCGGTTAAATTTAAAATATTGTGTTACTTTAATATTATTACATTCTTTATAATTCATGTACTAATAATTTTTACTATGAAAAAAATTTTCAAAATATACTTTTCATACAGTTTAATGATACTAAAACATTTAACGAATTCTATTAAATAATAGAAATATAGAATAATAAAATATTTGGATGATAGGTTTTCGGATATTAGAGATTCTACTGTACTATATAAATTAAAGAATACATACATATTTGCGCTCAGCAAAGAATTTGCGGTTTTTTAATTTTTCTCTGCTGATTAGATTATTATAAAAATGTATTATCTGATAAAACTAAACTTAACTAATTGCCACTTATCCATTGATAATTTAAAATGATAATTTAATTATCAACAAAATTTTGATATGTCAGTACTTACATATATTTAAAATTTTAAATAATTTTTTATATTTTACTCTGTGAAATTTCTCTTATTGAATTTTTACACATATAAAAAATAAATAGCTAGAGAAAGTATTATTACATCTGCTTATTATTCAGAAGCTTTGGCTGGCTCAAAAGCTTATTTCTAATTAATTTTGCAATTTAATCAATAGTATGGCAAGCTTTAGCGTGTTTATCCTCGCGTCTCTAACATTGATTAATAAAAACATTTGCATATACATGTTAATTAACATACAAAATTCTATGCCCAAACTTCTTCAATCGTATGATTATTGTTTTTATAAGTTTAATATGAATCATAGATATACTAATGAAAAATGATAGTTTTCACAATTGAAAAAAGGTGTACATGATCTTTTTTTTAACACTGCATATCTATATACTCTTCGTTGCATTAAACTGTCTTTACAAAAAAGGCAATGTTTCAAAAAGAATGTGTATTGTCAAGTAATATATGGAAACTGAGAAATGCTAGAATAAGAAAACTGAAGAAGGAAGGGAAACAAAAGGCAAAATGAGGTTGCCCTAATGCAGTGTGTGCTTTTTCCTTTCCCCGTGCATTCCCTCTCGTGCAACGACAAACCAATCGATTGTTCAACGATTAAAGGGAAATTAACAGCAAGAAAGCCGTGACAAGCTACAGCCCTTGGCGGCGAGTTGCCACTAAGCTCGGAGTCAAGTAAGTCTCAGATGTCTGATGTGTTCCTTCTATTCTGTCGAAGCGTTCGTACGTTTCTGTTCGTGTATTAAATCCTACACAGTAGTAGGATGACCCGCGTCTATCGTTCCTCGATTCTTTTCTCGCACACATTGTTTAAAAGGCAATTGAATTGCTTCTTTGTGTTGTATTGACAGAGACATCACCTTGCCCCTGCCTATGCTTCTGATATGCTTGCTTCTATTATTTATAATTATTCAATGATATATTTTGTGTATACATCTCTTTTTACAACTTCATTCAATCATTATACTACAAACTTATAATTATCAAACAACAAAATGATTTCTTCATCAAGCATCATCAAGAATGAATATCTAGTATTCTCATGTTTCCAATTAATATGAATTTCTTTATTATCCTCCATTTTGACCTTATCTCCATAGTATGAATGTATAGCTTTATTTTAGTATGAATGTATACCTTTATTTACAATCTCTTCCACATTAAATGTATCTCAGTATCTACACTCAGCATCATTCGCTTATAAAAAACTCTTGGGTCAAGTTGGGGAATATTATTGCGTTATCCATTTTATGTCAAATTAATTATNTTCCATTTTGACCTTCTCTCCATAGTATGAATGTATAGCTTTATTTACAATCTCTTCCACATTAAATGTATCTCAGTATCTACACTCAGCATCATTCGCTTATAAAAAACTCTTGGGTCAAGTTGGGGAATATTATTGCGTTATCCATTTTATGTCAAATTAATTATTCCTGAATGTCAAAGATATTTCTCAAAATAAAAATTAGACATAGGGGGATTTAGTTAATCATTTATTATGTGTTTCAAATTTATTTAAAAAATATGGAATTTTAAACTTTGCTGTTTGTCTCTCAGTAAAATGAGTTGTAGATGTTTCAAAATCTTTATTTCTGGAATTATTCGCAGAATCTGATATATTTCAGTAATACCTTTATTGTAATGTNAGAATCTGATATATTTCAGTAATACCTTTATTGTAATGTTGAAAATATTAGAAAATTTCTACTTCTTAGATTTCTTTTTGAAAATCAAGTTTCCGAAAATATGACCATATTGAAATTTTACTTACAAAACAAACCTTTTATCGGATAAAGTCTTTGAAATTAATTTAATTGATTCAACTTTCGAAAATAGTGTTTATTATCATATCTTCAGGTAAGCAAGCCATATGCTTCTTTACTATGGTCAAGTTGATTCACTCTGATTCACTTGATTCTATATTAAATAAAAATAAATAAAACAAAGAAAAGCCTTCATCATTCAAATTTTTAAAGACGCAAGTAATAATAAACTAATGCAAGTAAATATAAACTACATTTGCATTGCATCACAAACACATTATGTGATTTAGAAATCTTTCAATAAAATCTTCATTTATATTCACTTAAATGGCATTAAATCCTTCGGTAGGTATAAATGACACATTGGAACAGCTATGAGACCTGCCGATTTGTTTTTAAATCTCATTGAAGAAGTATCTAATTCTTTGTGCAGATACCAGAGATTACAGGAAAGGATCAAACTGGAAGAAGTCGACCAAAGGAATCTAATTCGTTAATAATTAATAATTATTCATAAAAATAAAATCCAGATTAATCCAAATTAGTCCAAATTGATCTAAAAATATTGTACTATTTAAAAATTCATGTCTAGGATACCGTTTTGTTATTAAGTCATATTGTGATTTCGAGTATTTGCACATCCCTAATGCTTAACATATAAAAAACTATTCATGACTGATAAGTAAACTATTAAAGGATTGTAATATGTTTGAAGTATCTTCTTAAATCATATTGACCTTATAGGTTTCTTTAATTAGAATTGCATTAATAATTTTGTGTCACTATTCCCTCTATTACTTCAGGTTATGATAAATGTGGCACTAGTGTTTAGTTTTCAAATCAGCATTAAAATAAAATTAATTTTTAATGTATAATTTTAATCGTAAAATACAATGTATACAAAATTTGCTTCTCTGTGGGAGAAATAGTATTTTGAAATATAAATTTATATCTTTCAGTCAAACAATAAATGAGGAGAGAGATGGAGATGGACGTGATATATCCAGGTTTGCAAAAACTTGTTAAAAAAAAAATTATTAAATTCTTTTCATGAAATATCTAATTTATAAGGTTTTGTTTGAAATAATATTGTAGTGGACTAGAAGGATATGACCTTGGAGATGACACTTATCAATTCACTGTGGGTGATCTGGAAGGTTTGGATCCTGAATTGGGCCTGGCAAAAGAAGAACCTGACTCTTGGAGTGCTGCCATTGGACATAACGTTGCATTGCGTCTAGCTGATAACTGTGAACGAAAAGTAAAAAGACAAGAACACATTTATGAGTTTGTACTTACAGAAAAACATCACTGTTTAGTACTTCTCGCTATGGAGAGAATTTTCGCGGAAGGTCTGCGACGTCACTTTCGTTTTGGTCAAGCAGATCTGGAACGCATGTTCCCAAGACTACGTGATCTCATTGATATTCATTTACGGTTTCTGCAAAAATTACGTAAGAGGCAAAATACAAATTCTATTGTTCCTACAATTGCTGATATATTAGTGGATCAATTCTCTGGAGAGAATGCACAACGTATGAAGAGTGCCTATGGTGAATTCTGTAGCCGTCACAGGGATGCTGTAGAAGCTTATAAGTATTATTTGCGTCATGATCCTCGATTTGCACGATTCGTGCGTCAATGTCAGGTAGAATAACTTTGTTTCTTTATGTATATAAACTTATTTTCTTTATATAACATAGAATTATATATATATA
>NIPQ01092702.1:0-15980 GCA_002806875.1 Lepidotrigona ventralis hoosana
AACGTTGCAATTGCTAAAATTGGAAAATTTCATTTTTTTTTTTTTTTTTAATTGAAAAATGTACGAATGAGAATATGCAGTTTAAGTAGAATTTTTCTACTAGTTATCTATAGTGTTAAAATACGACATTGCTGGTAAATGATCAAGATTCAATAAAATTTTTCTTCCTCCTAAAGAACTTTATATTTGGCATTTACAATGTCTTCTACAAATACTCTTTTCAATTAAATATCTAGTTTAAATATAAAAGACGGTTCGTTTGTTATTGTATCTAGCAGCTTAAATAGGTAAGTAATTTTATTGAGAGAGGGCAATCTTTTTAAGAGTTGGTTTTAAAGTGACGAATATTTGTGATTCATGATCTCTCTTCCTCGTAATGATTGTCTTCAAGTTGATTTATATTGTGTCTGGTAATCTTTCTTCTTTGCAATCATTGCCTCCAAATTGGTTTAAAATGATGAATGTTGTGATTTTTTATTTATTTTATAAAAAAAAAATTTTTATTTATTTTGTAAAAAATTGTTGAATTGTTGCTAAAAATATGTCATCAATGATTCTTTTATTCTCTCCACGAACTTGTGAAATTTATTAATAATAATTACAGTGTGGACATTCGTATAAATTCATAATTTAACTACAATAAATGCATAGACATACAAAATATTGTAACTAGTACCACATTTTCAATATTCTTTGTACACTCTATCCATTTCTGAATCCTCGAGTCGAAAGATATTTCGCTTTCGATTCCTTGAAACTTACAATGTAAAAAAGTGAGAAATCAACATCAACTATCCACAAATTCTTCCACAAAGAAAAAAGCTGTATTTCTTCAATCTTTTACAAAGAAAAAGAAAGTTCTTTACAAAGGAAATCGGAAGAACAGAATTCTCCCCGCAACTTTACAAGAACGAAAAGGACAAAAAGTTCGTGAAATCACGATAAAAATCTCCATCTTCCTCGCAGATAAATATCTCGTTCAATCTTTTAGCTAAAGATTCAGGCGATTGAAGGCGATTCGTATAATCATCTCGCAACAATCTGACCGTGGTTTACCCGTTCGTTTTCACCGAGCTTGTCGCCGAGATTACTAACGTGCACGCCGTCCTCTAATCGTCGCTTAATTATCTAATTAAAGTGTAGGCTGCGTTTTTATTATACGCTAAACGTTGACTAGCAATACACGGTTTGGCATCGTTTGATCGTAAACTTTAATTATGCATCTCGTCAGTGGCGTAGAAACTGGTTCGTGGAAGAGAAAGGATGTGTGAGTATATGTCTGTCTGGGGCTGAGATCGCGTTATTGACACGTTGAAACGTCGATTAATTGATTCCCGACGTTTCGATGTCGCATAGAACGAACAGATCGAACGTGTCAATTTGTCAGAGAGATCCTCCATTCGCATTCTACGGTTTCGATTAATCGTCGGCAGAGCGTTTGCAGAAACGACAGAAAACGTTGAAAAATAATATTTCTAACGAGCAACTTATTCTTCTGCGTGAAATTATTAATTGATCGGTCGAGTATTTTGAAGAATATATGAAATACAGTGGCGGACGATAGAAAGCTTGACCGAGTTTTTATTAAAATATTTTTTTCCATTTTAAATACCTGCCTTCTGCAAGAATATAATGCAATTGAATGAGTGAATTGAATGAACAGCGTGAGTGCAAAATTAATGATTATACGAAACTAATAACTTCACTGCACGTTTCTGCAATTTAAACACGACTTGTACTGTCTTTCATCTCGCATACAATGATTTCTTACAAACATTGTAACTCGATTTTACTGCAGTTTCATATTTTTATCGACGTAATATACCGCATTCATTTGAAACTTGAAGGCTCCAAAATACTCGAAATTTAAAAAAATAAATAAATATCCGATATAATAACGTTCAAAATAATATAAAATATCCAAAAAATAGAAAATTTTCTTCGATCTCGTTAATAAATAAAATCTAAATCTCGTTTCGTTCATTCAAACATTATGTTTTGAATATTTCATGGACTCTTTGCACATTTTATCCGCTTTTTTTATGCATTTTCATTAGACTTGTAATTATTGTTTTTATATTCTTGCAGGCATAACTGAACGTAAAATTAATCTACTAAACATTACAATAAATACTCTGCTTTGAATATTTCATATACTCTCGTACACACTCTATGCATTTCTGTACTTTCAAATCTCCCACATAGTGCGCAAAAGTATATAGTCACACCTTACAATTAAATATTACATTCTCTTTGATTCGTCGAAGTTGCTCTACGCCACTGTATAAATAAAAATTATGCGAATTAACAGGCTTTGGTTAAAAAAAAAAAAAAAAAAAAAAAAAAAAAAAAAAATAAAAAANCTAGAAGGTTGATCGTGAGATCAATGGCTCGCGTAGACGAGATCATTTCCGCGAAAGATTGCCTCGATCATCGACTTCCGGTTGAACTTTCCTCCCCTGGACTCGACGATCGCCACTAGTTGCTGATATCGCTTCCAGGCGGTCACCGAGGCCGCTTCCCCTTCCGGCGTGTTCTTAATCTTGTGATACACGTCCGTACTCCTGACCGCAGACTCGGAAGTCTGACAAATGCTCTCCGAATCCGGTATCATCTGAAATTTCACGGAAACACATTTTTTAACTCTCGATTCGTGTTCATTGGATCGTAGACGATCTACGAATTTTACTACGCTTTAGACTGAATTACAACGCTATTTTTTTATTCGTCTATTAGAGACGTATATAGTACGCAATATTATTAAAAGTAAAAAATAAAATCATATAAAATTTACATGTAATTTTTGAAGACTAATTTATCGTGATATATGTATATATGTTTTTTCTTTTTTTCTGATAAAATTTTTACGAAGCGATGAAGTACTTAATGATATTTGCATTAATGTCTGAGAAACGAGAAGTTTTAAGAAAAACTTGGCTTAAATAATACGTAGACAACGGCTGTTTTATTTTATTTATTTATAGTATATAAAATAAATAGAATAGAATAGTTGTTAGGATTTTTAGACGGAATCGTTCGAGTTGGAAATTTTTGTAGAAATTTGCACAGAGATCATTTTCATTCACTCGTAATTTTTTACTTGAAGGTATCCTCTGAATAAGAAATAAGAGTCCATAGCGATACACTCTTCTAAAGGTGTGCATACTCCCTCGTTCATCTTTTGTTCTCATTTAAGGTTTCATCTTCCAAAGAGAGAATCTTCCCTTCTCGCAAACCATTTTAAAAGCACGTTGCTTTCATTTGCTAAATTGTGCAAGCTCTTAAACTCGCCAGACGTTATTCCATCGGTAGAAAGAGAATCTAAATCACCAAGCAGTCCTTTTTACGTCCTGGCTCCAATTAAAAATTCACTTTTGTTCTTCAAACACGAGCCCGATTGTATTACAACTGTTCCAGTTAATCTTTGCAGAATCCTTCCTACTCTTTCTTTATTTATCTATCTGTTTATCCATTTTCTTCTTTCTCAACACTTTATTTCAACGAAATGCTAAACAATTACTAACTACCACGATAAACGATCTTCTCGAAACATTGTATTTCCTCCGAATACAAAATCTCGTTTAAATTAGTCAAGTTACTTCATCTGAACTCGAGCAATTTACATTCGAATTGACTTCAGATCTCTCTATCAACGTGAAATTGTCAATCAAGAATAGTTGTACTCGCGCTGTATATTAATTTGTTAACCATCACACGTACATCTTGGTGCATATTGGTTGTGATTTTTAAATTCTATTAGTCTGATCGTGTAATATTAATAATAATATTATTAGTATATTAATGAAGTTTTAATATATTGTATATGATACATTCACATTTCTGAGAATATAATTAAATAAGAGAGAATCTTCTTAAAAAATTCAGAATCTTTAAATCTGGAATCGTAGATCTTTAGATCCTTGAATTGTTCTATTATGCACTCTATGCAGTTTTGAAGATTCCTAAAAAAGTGGGATACTTTGGATATTTTATATACATATCAAATGAACATCCGTTTCATCGAATCATCATTTATTATAATGAAAAAAATTGAGAAGATACCTACTCTTATATAATATTATATTCTAATGTCTAAATCGTTCATTTTGCGTGATTCCTAAATTTTATTAGATACAGGATCTATTGATATTTCAGCCAACATCCGTCTTGAACTTTCTCGATTAATCAAACTGAATCTAGTAACAAGTTTCATCGAATCATCATTTATTATAATGAAAAAATTGAGAAGATACCTACTCTTATATAATATTATATTCTAATGTCTAAATCGTGATTCATTTTGCGTGATTCCTGAATTTTATTAGATACAGAATCTATTGATATTTCAGCCAACATCCGTCTTGAACTTTCTCGATTAATCAAACTGAATCTAGTAACAAGTTTCATCTTCTCGTAATCAATAATTTTTAAAGTCAAACAGTGCTGACATTCTTTCCAGCGTTTTCCAGCGTATTTGTATTAGATTCTTCATTTCGTTCAGACATCCATGCAATTTTCCATATTTTTTCCAACATATCCGTACATTCTGTATAATTTTCCGCTTCGTAGTTCCTTGAAGGACGCGCGAGGGCCCCGGCGATAACCAATTGCAGCAATCGATCTCGAGCAAAACCCTTTCTTCGCAGAAAAGCACCGCGGCAATTGGCAAATTGTTTCGTTCAACGCACTTCCGTTGTCTCGGACTGTCCATCTTACTCTGTTTCACGTGGTCAGCGGTAGCCGGTGAACAGCGAAACGCTTTTTAAAAGTTACACCCACCGAGATAAAGCAACGCGAGCTTTCAGCTTTCAGCGCCTTTCTTTTTTTTTTTCCACGCGCAATCGAGTCGAGCTGTTCCGAAAAGCTTTGAATAGTAAAATAGGGAAGGAACAGGGAGAGGCAGATAGAAAACGAGAGAGAAAAGAGCATGTGCAGTAGTCGGGGAGGACGATCGAAAAGGGTGGAGAGGTGTGTGTTGTTGGGTTTTGAAAGTGTAACGCGCCTCGGAGGCCCGTATTTTGGCCACTGAAACCCCTGCCCCCGCCGGTGGTTGTGGCACACGGGGGTGAATCTGGCAATGGGGGATGGGAATCCTTAGTAACAGTGTAATGCGGAGTATTGATTTCGTGGAGCCTGGCTTTAGGCTTGTGTTACATGTGTATACACGGCGTCCTACAAACATCGGTCAACCTGAGCAAACGACCGAGAGATCCGAGAGGGCCGTGATTAAACCGGCCGCTTTCCCGGCCGTGTCGAGCAAATTACAGCGGCCGGTGAAAATTGCTAATAATTAGTGAGGATAATGGCGCGAGGATGATCGTTGGCTGATCAGTCCGTTGCCTTGAACCTATTTCGAGGGGCGGCAGGTTAATTCTTTGACCCCCTTTGACGTTGTCCCTTGGCGTCAAATCGACACGATAATGGGAAAAAATAAGGCTTCTTTGAATTTCTTTAGAGCAATTTTGAGCGTGATTTTTTTTTTTTTTATTTGTGCTTTAAACGTTGATAGTTTCGATGAGATTCACACGATTTCTGAGACATTTTGTGATCTTGATTTCTTATTTTCTCGAGTTTGGTTCAACGTCGCGATCAAATTTTTCACGGATTCGTAGAATATTCGCGATCGTGGAGGATGCAGTAAAGGGGCGCGAAACCGAAACGCTGCTCCGGAGAAATAAAAGTTTCTGGAGCAACGTTTACGTAATAAATGAAGATTCGCGCGACGTGCCATTTTAATTCGTTCCCGCGTGTCTGGTCGGCGATATTCCGCGGAAACTTGGCGAACACAAGCCTTGTCCGCCGGCCAAGTTAAAACGCTCGTGTTCGCGAATTTTCGAAGAAGATAAATGTTTATCGTTCGCTGAGAACGGAAGCGGAAAAAGTTAAAGTGGCTGCCAGAGTCTTTCAAAACTTCCCATAGCCTGTGCTTAAAACTTCCACCAACGTAAATAGAAGAGAAGGATAGTCCAACTGCTTTTTTCCCCCGGCCATAAAAGTAGCAATTCCCGGGGCCACCAGCTCGTCGGGATTATTGTTCCATCTTATATTGACGAGCAGATAAAAACTCGGATCATATTTTCAGCGTAAAACCGCGACCCCTCTCTCTCTCTCTCTCTCTCCGTTCAAACTGTTCTCGTCTTCTTTTCAATATGACGGGAACTTGGACCATTCGCAAATAATCGTGTTACTGTACGTGACACTTTGCTGTTTGTCACTGTGAATGCTCGTCGTGAGAATGCTGGAATTTTTGTATGAACACCGACAATGAGTATCAGTTATAAGAGATACGTGATTGAATCATTAAAACTACGTCTTGTATTGTGAGATATGGAAACACAAATAATAATAATAATAATAATAATTATTATTATTATTATTATTATGCGATACTATATATCCATATTTACATACAGTGTGAGTATAAATTTTAACAGTTAATAGATAATTTATTACTAAGTTTTCAGGCCCTTCAATTTTATTGAAAAACTCGTCGGATGTTGAAAATCATGAGTGATTTTAATTCGACGATCTAAAAACTATGAACGAGTTCAATTTGCACTCTACTAATTAATGTATGTACTACAATATAATACATACTACTATATATTGGTGTATATATTTATATATACTTATATATATTAGTGAAACCATAAAAAAATAATTCTCAGAACTCTGGAAGAAACACTAGTCGTCGAGATTTCATATTGAAGCAGTAAAATCCAATTTCTCCTCCCCCCCCCACTCTCCCCCAGCGTCGTTTCTCGAACAAAGTCTTAAACTTTCGAGTAGTAGTTAACAAGTTTAATGCATGCAGTGCTAATTGCGCCATTGAGAGTGAAAAACCTTGCTAAACCACCTAACGACTGGCAATTAAGCTTTGAACTACACCGACTCCCGATGGAAGATCCCTGCACTTGTTGTATTGTACTCTTGTCTTTAATAACAGCGGCAAAAGCTTTAAACTGGCTTTCGGTAAGCTGGCAGGAAATTAAACCTTCAGACTGCAGTCTTAATTAATTGCAGCCTCGTCTAATGTTGTTCGATCAATTTTCAAATTCATTAGAGTGTAACTTACAGTGAGCTTTCATCGAAACTGTTGTATTATTCTTTGTATTACATAAAATATTTGGAAATATTTGATTGAGACCGTGATATGTATGAAAGACGGCTATTGTAATTATGTTGGTAAATTTGGAACCAATCTGGAAATTTATATAGAAGTTACAAGGTACTTGGTGCAAATATATACAGAAATTTCCAATGCCCAGAAACCATGTATGTAATATAGAGAGAAAAGTATTTGAATTTTTCTATTATAACAGAACGATCGTATTAAACTGATATTAAATTGCACATAACTAAACAGAGATTGAGTAAAATTGTCAGTTTGTTTTTGTATGCATAAGAATGCATACAAAACATTCTTTGCTGCTGAAATCTGTCCAATCTGAGAAAATATTTTTAGAAAACAGAATTACACAGGAATAATAAATAAATGCAACATATATTTCAGAATATCGTTACCATTGTAATATTGTATAGTACATAGTACTCGTACTGTATCCATTGTATAAATTCTTTCTTGTTCCGTTAAATATCTTGTAATTACTTTGTATATTACACCTTGCACATGTCTCGTAATTACGTCTCTCTAAAATTTGCCTCAAACTTGACCGCAGTACAATCGTAACGCGGCATAATATATACGTAACACATGCATTATGTAATATTACATATATATATATATATATATGTGACATTAGCATACAAGTAGTACCACTAAGAATGTTATTGATTGAAATTCCAGATGCCGAGGTTCCACTCGCAAAACGGCAAATCAACGCGAAGCGATGCGATGTGAATGGCGTCGTCGCTGAGATTCGATCGCTGAGACTCACCTCGATTATCAACGATTCTACGCTCCTTTCTTTACTCTGGTCAGAGGTCCAGTCCAGCCGACGAGCGAGTTAATACGTCGTTTCTCACGGTGATATACTCGCTGGAATTTGTTTGGAGGAGTCGATGGGACCGCGAGATTCGGAGCAGAGCACGGTCCAACAGTAACTGAAGGAGGCCAACAAACGAGGCGACCATCAGCTGGTTTCCCGATTACTTTGCCCCCCTCCGCAGGCCATGGGGAACCCACATGTGCCGGCCATATGGGGGGGAAAAAGTTAGTGGAGGGCTGGAGGAACAACCATGGAGAGCGAACAACCTCTTTCGTTCGCACCCTCTCGGCTTCTCCCTACGAGTCGACCGGTCCGCTTCCGGTCTTTTTGCTCGCGTGCTAACGACTTTTTAAACCACCGAGCAGGATTTCCTCGGCGACTCGTGTACGAAAGCCAGACTACTGTCCATTTGTCTGTCTCTCTGTTGTCGTTGAAAGATATTTGGGATGCTTGTTTTGTTTTGTTTCTTCTTCGCGGAAGATTTCATGGTTTCTGCAAATAATTGCGGCTACGGGCGCGTGTCTGGAAAAATGGAAATATTTAGAGATCTGGTGTTTATTGTGACTAATTTCATTTCGACATCGCTTATTTTTATTGATTTAATTTCTGCTTGTTAGGTTGCAAAGTGAATTCGAATTTGTTTTAGCGTAATTTATCATCTAATTTATTTGTTATTTATTCTAATTTAATTTCAACATTATTTGTTTCACTTTCCAAACTAAATTTCATTATTTTAAACGCGCAACTGATTTAAAATCTAATAACGAGCAGAATGTAATTATAGTTATGTTTCTGAAACTTTATTATTTGAAAATTTTTTTAATAAATTTACTCGCATTCGCGACAAATTGATCAAATATCTGAACAATCGTGAGCAACTCACTTCTACTCGTTTTAAAAGTTTTACAATACATTTTGTTCTCATGGTAAATGATAAAATTTACAGTACACTTTACAGTAATTAATAAATAGATTTTCTAGTTTCTTTCAAAGATCCATTTTTTTTTTTTTTTTTTTTTTATTTGNCAATATTCGTGAAACTATCATTTTACATAAATATTCATTGTCTAGTAATAATTTTCGTGCTGCTGGTATCTTCTAACTGTTCAAACAGACGTGCTCCTCGAAATTAGTTTGTCATACTGAATATCGAAGCTTTTAATTAAACTGTCTGTAAACATCGTTGTTCCTACGTCTGCACGTGGATATAGTTATGCAAGCGAGTTATCGGTAAATCGACGTTAATTGCCATCTGGTTTAACCGAGTGACAAGACATGAAATACTTGGAACTCCAACCAGTATTGTGTGACATATTTCCTAATTCGCTTTGTAGATCTTCGTAGAATATCAAGTACGTTTTCTGTCACTTGTTTCAACCTCTGTTAAATTTCAGAAATCTTAAACTTTACCATTATGTCGATTGGTTGAATAATTTGATGATATTTTTTTGCTAAAAATTACTTGGTCTTCCAAGTTATTTCAAAAATTGGCCTTTGATTTATTCATGGTATCTGTCTTCGAAAACGATTGAATAATGAATATATTAGAGTTTTTTTTAAATTTCTTATCAGTCTAGAATTGTATTGCTATTTTTACGAAAGCAATGAAATATTCAATTCAACATACGTTGCAGTCATTAATTTATTTATGATGGTCAAATTCACTACATGAAAATTTCGAGTGTCTTATTGATGAAAAATCACAAGTATGATCCAATCAACTTGTGATTCACAAATGTTATTTTGTCAAAATCACGAACGTGGGTCATCATCCTTCTTTAATCCAAATCTTAGTCACTCTCTTCTCTTCTCACCTACGTTAAAAACTCACGAATAATTGTGTCGAAATACGTAAACAATCTGAGGATCACCAGACTTTGAAGGCTTCTGAACTACGAAGGAGAAATTAATAAAAAAATGTCCAAGAAAATATTCTCTTCGTTGATCCACAAATATCGTTGACTAGCAGCCATAATTTTTCCATTATTCTCCTATCCGGTTCGTAGATTCATATTGTGGCGAAAGGCAGTGAATTCGCGTGGAGAATTGGTCGGTTCAGCTCGATCTGTCTGCATTCCATGATGTCCACGATATTGTCATGGGGACTTCTGGCAAGCCATTGTGGAACGTCGGGGGAATCGAGTAAATTGGCTGAATTGCCACGTCCGAGAATCGTAGCACGTCGATGCAGACGCAAGATAGAATCACTCGAATTACAGCATAGAATAGTTTGGACAGAGACGCCGCTGTTTCCATGCACAATATGCCCGGATCTTCCGGGATCTCTTGGCCATTTCTCTCTCATAGAGATCCCTTCAAATTAATTATCCTAGTCTATTTGTTCTTTCTTCTTCTTCTTCTTCTTCTTCACGCTTGTTCCAACAAATTTCCTCGTATTTAAAAATTTAATTTAACAGTAATCCTGGCTTCTTTTATAAACAGAAATTTAACCTGTAAAATTTCAACAGGTATTCTGGAATTACTACATTGTAATATGTAGGATATATATATATATATATATATATATATGTGTATATATATATATACATATATATATATAGTTGTACATCGAATTGCGTTTTCGATTATAAATAAATTCCAATTTTAATTAATAAATTGAAACAATGTCCAAAATTCTGCTTGAATATTTGAAATTGCAGCTTTGATAGAAAATTGCTTTACCTGATGAACATCATAACATCATATTGCAATAAAAATCTGGAGTTCAATTATCGTGTTAACTTATGGAATTCATAACAGAAACATTCAAGAAATAATATCTGTGTAATATTGGTTGCCATTTTGGAATTAAAGATTTTAATATTGTAAAAAAGACATCGTACAATTTTCTTTGGTCGAAATTATATGTCTATTTGTATTATTAACAGTTTAAGTTAATCAATATTAAAATTAACACTGACGTAATATTAAATTAATATTGAAAATCATCTGGCACTGATTATTGTGGTATATATTCTAATTTCATTGAAAATTAATCGTCTAACACTGACTGACAGTAAAACCAACGTTGACGTAGTATTAAATTAATGGTAAAAAATCGTGTGACAACTGCGAAGTCAACGCAAAAGGACTGAAAATATCCGCAGCCTAGTAAAAGTTTTCTGATTCAACGTCCCAATCTTTTTCCAGCTTAATACGCGGTTCAAGCGTGTTTCCACGGGCTTTGAATGTAACGCGAAAGCTATTTTCCTCGCGGCTCGCGAGAAAAGAGGAAAAGTTGCACGGCACGAAGATGTTAGAACAGAAAATGCGATGTGCACGCCGGCAATAAAAGTCTCGCCGCCGTAACTATGAAAGTGAAAAGTTTTCGTACAACGACAGATGGTTCCAGCATGTGCAGCGAGTTGCAAGATATTAAAACAAAAAAAAAAAAAAAAAAGAAGAAAAAATAAAAAAGGTCGGACGTTCCCATTGGCGCGATAAAAACCTGGTATAAATTATCACATGTGTCTCTGTACAAACTTCCATCCGTATATTCCATAATCTCCCTACTACGTTTTTGTAGGAAATTCCCAGCCTCAGATTAGAATTATCTCGTCGGGGATTTAATCAAATGCAAATTTCTCTCGGAGAAAGAAATTCATTCATCCTTGCAAGTCGTCTGGGAATTTTATAATACATTAATTATATTTAATGGAACAAATTGTTTTAATTGTGACTTTAAACGTGAAACTAATGGAATGGTTTAATAGAATGCAAGAGAAGAATGACAACATCGATGAATCGTGTCAGGAAATTGATTTCGCTTAAAATAATGGTTGATCGGTACGCGCGGGTGATTATTTCACTCGAGATTTAATTAAATATCGACGGCTGAAAGAGAAGAGCAAACTTTTCACGGGACGACGCACGAAAGAGAATATTAATTAACTGAGCCTGAAAAAAATTGATTTCACTTCAAATATTAGCCAGTGATGCGTGCAATTGGAGAAAGATAGAAAATTGACTGTTACGTACAATAAAGAAATTATTTGCAATTCTAAGCGTCTAGAATTTCGCAAGGGACATTTATAATAAAAATAGCTCAAGTGACGGATGATTCAGTAATATTAATAAAATGGATGAGAAGATTTATTTCATTCGATATAATGATCAATTGTTCGATATAACTATTTCGTTCGACTATTTATAATTGCGCAAGCTGCACGAGATTAATGCCTAGAATTTCTAATGATTTGAAAGGCAAAATTAGAGGCGAAACGCGATATCGATCGGCCGGTTCAGAAAAATTGATTTCACTGGAAATCATCGAATTCCCAGCTGCGCCTATTCTTTAATGGCCAATCGGCGCGTGCAGCATAAAGGCACACGACACCACTCTTACAGCTGCCGGAAGTATACATCTGCCGGCTTCTACTAACCGTGCTCATGGTGCTTGGCCCACCTTTCCACCGCAACGCCGTATTTTTCAAAATTGTTTCGTGATTGCCTCGCAATCCATTCCGAAAATCCATGATGTCGATGAACGATCAAACTTGAAGTGGTTGTACATATTTAATGAAATAAAGGTTCTCACTTATCGAACCTTCAAAATATTGAAATATTTACTATGAAGTGCCATGCAGTATCAAATGAAATACCACAAGTATTAAAAAATGGCCTGAAATACTATGAATACTGAAAAATACTACAATGATGTTATAATTCGATTCTTGTGTTTTTTTTTTTTTTTTTTTGAAAAAAAGGAGAAAGATAAATGGATGAAAAATATTGTTGGCTGAATGCTTGGATAGATTCACTGCCCTTTTTAATAGCAAAAAATATTTTTAAAATAGTTGCAGAAGAACACTTCAGAAAAAGAAGATAAAAAAAGATATTTTCAGGGGAGAATTCATAAAGCTAGTTTATGAACATTGTCACATTAAATGAAAATAGTCAAGTGAACCAAGAGACGTTACAGATAAAAATCAGTAATATTATACAACAAATGGACACTCTGTTGACAAAGAATACGTATGTATTTCTTCAATTTTGTCGAAGACTTGCACGCGATAGCTCCAAGAAAATCGGTCATCGAGGAAAGAAAGGAAGACGGCCACGTCTGCTCTCTCATTTTGGAAAATCAGAAACATCTGCCAGGAAACAGCGATCTCTGATTAGGGCCTGGCTCGTGCCGCGTGCGCACCTTGGCTTCTCGATCCTTCGGAACGATCCAGCGAAACGTTGGAAACGATAAAACTCCAAAGACACAAAGGATTCCCTCGACACTCCGTGGCTCTCTCAGAAGCAACTTTAAATGTGAAAAGAAGAAAAAAAAAAGAAAAAAGGAAAGGGAGAAACAGAGAACAGAGACAAGAGAACCATCTCCGAAATTTCATAACTTTCAACTTGAAGTAGCTGAGAAGAACCGAAGAGAACGCGATATCGTTTTCAATTACTGCGGCGAGTATCGGCGATATCAAATATCGGAATAATTAACTTTACGTGGCCGAAGACAGACACGCTTCAAGTCAAGTGCGATACGAGCGGAGGAAAGCAGCTCGATAACGACAATGCCGGTACTCTCTCGATCGTGAGGAGAGAATGGCCGGTAACCGGTTCCCGAGTTTAATTAGCGCATTACAAGGGTAGATGCATCGGCTGATCAGCATTCGATCTTTAAGCAAAACTTCCTTCACCAGCCATATTCTGTTTGTATGTCGCGCGTTCGTATGTTGGACGGAATAAGAAATTTATCTTTCGGTTAACAGTTTTATCGTTTCGCTTCCTCGTGTCTCATATACTGACCGTGTTTAATCTTCTTCCAGGGGAAGCCACCAACGTGTTCGTCGCTCGATGCGAGATAAATGAAACGCAATTGTCCGTGGACATTCCGTTCTGCGGCGCATCTTGAAGAGACAACTGTTCCCCGACGGCAGGGAGAAAAGAAAAAAAAAAAGAAAATTCGTTCGCTTCACCTGTAAAACAGCGTGTACGATTCTTCAACATCTTGAACCGGATTCATCGGCGAGAATAATTCATCTTTCGTTACCTTGTTCCCTCGATGATCATTCCGTTAATCGTACGTATGTATGTAAATTGATCGAAACAATGAGTGTCGTGATTTAATTTCGAGTCTCTTGAAAGCTAAAACGAATAATTTTCTCTCTGTTCGTGATGCTTCAATTCTGCTTAAGGGGTTCGTTCAAGAAACAAGTGACTTACTTTCATTAGGTATGTATGTTTGTTCGTTGCAGGAGGGCGACGCGAGTAACGATGAATTCTAAAACGAAATCATGAAATTGTGAACAGTGATGAATACAATACATTATTGTGTAGGACATCGAATGAAAAAGTAATTTCAGCGAGCAATGAATTTTATTTGTATGATTGATATACGATATTGTAATTGATTAATTATTCACAGTATAGTTACAAATAATATTACAAATTAGTCCCACCTAGCACATCAGTCGCTCATTGAACTCAAACTCAAGGTTGCTTGTCATCCCTAGCGCAAGTTTGATTTCGCCCCCTCTTAATTTCGTCGATCTCTAATCATCCCCGGGAACATCCTGCCGGGTGTTCAGGCCGGCCCAATGCTTCCTTTTTTTTCCTCCAGACGAAATCGTTTCGATTTTTTCGAGTGCAGCAGCCGTGGACAAGGAGGGAGAGAGAGGGAGGGAAGGGGGGTGGCTGGAAGGGGAGCGAACAGCTGTTCCTGGCTGAACCGTCAGGTGGTATCCCCGTGCTCGTCAGCTGCGGGGGTGAAAATACGAGAAAGGGTTGCGAACAGATCATTTCTGTCGATCGACCACCGAATTCCCCGTAATAGGTCGATCGGAAAATTCGAGACATGAATATTCGTGGAACCAGGATTCCTTCGTCTTTTTTTCTTTTTTTTTTTTTTTTTTTTTTAAANTTTTCTCACCCTATCGAGAGAGTTCTGCCAGCGTGAAGTAGCTGATAGTAGGTGCTTGGAACGTGGAAGTATTGAATTCCATCGGTTTTGCAAGTGAAATGATGTGTACATGTGGATTCTTCGAATATTGTTGGACACTGTCAGATCGTTGCGGATGAAATGATGAATAGTTAATGAAGTTTTTTTGAAGCTTCTTTTGTTTTGGCTGTCGGCCAGTTTATACTATTATTACTGCGGATGTTTTGTGCATTTGTAGAATATTTAGTTAGAAAGTATAATGCTAAATCTGTAGTCTAATTATTTCATTATTATTTAATTTAATAATATTAAAATGATTATATTAATAGATGATATTAATTGTATTATGATTCGACATAGGTAGAAGAATGTTGGCATCATCGTGACCGTTCCAATTGAAATTTTCGTCCATTAATGTTGTTAATTAGCGAAACTTCGCCAAGGGAGATCCAAGTCTCGGAATTTTCTCGTTTCAGGCAAGCTTGAACATTGAATGCCATATCAATGAAGAGGCGGACGTTATCAGACTTCACGAGTTTCGATAGAGATTCCACGTTCGAGTGATAGCAGAAAGTTTCAAAGGCAGTTGCTGGTAACTTTCAATGAAGATTCTAAACTGGAATGGCAATTCCGAGAACTTGCACGTCGGATTTATTGTTCGTTGGGATTTAAACCCTTTAGATATGGAAATTTTTATCTTCTTCGGGAGAAAGTGGTGAAATTTTTAAGCAGGAATCTACAAGGCTTTATGTTCGAATAATGGTATAATAGGGAGTTTCAGAAATTCAAAATCATGAAAATATCAGAAAATTAATCTCTCCCAGACCTTCAAGATTCGCGCTTTATAAAGCTGATGAAGAAGATGACATAAAAAGTTTCAAAATTCTAATTTCTGATAATTAGATATCATGCATTAAGAAAGATATCTATCCAGTTAAAAGAGTTTCAACTCTCGTCAAGAATATCCATAAGATCTTAGAATTTTCAGAGAACAGAGAAGCTTCAAACAAAGATTTTATTCAGAATTTTCGGACGAAGGTTCGACAGAAACTTTATACTCGTGGCATGATAAAAATTTTCAAAATTCTAATTTCTGATAATTAGATATCAAGCATTAAGATTTTCGAGAAGAGAAGAAAGATATCTATCCA
>NIPQ01092703.1:0-17624 GCA_002806875.1 Lepidotrigona ventralis hoosana
AGGGGAAAGCAAGGAAAGGAGGAAGCTGTTATTGTTGGTGAAAATTATGCATTTAAAATAAAATATGATAAATTTTTTGACTTTTCATTTCCGTATTTACACAGATGCAAAGCGACGCAATAATTTCTACATCGGAGAAAAATATTGAGAAACGTGATCGAGAAACTGAGTCTGAACTACCTGAGGAAAAAACTGAAAAAAAATCTTCCTGGATGCCGAATTGGTGGTCAAATAATGAGAAATCAGATGCTCAGATGAGAAGTACAGATCTTCTCGGGTCATCGCATGTTGAGGATAATGTACAAGAAATTATTTTGTTTTTATAATAAATCATTTACTAATGTTCACAGGAATATTACAGGAAACTGAAAAAATATTACAGGAAACTGAAAAGTCAAATATTGTTTCGATTAATCCACAAACTCAATCGCCCGCTATTGAAAGAACATTGAAAGACGAAAAAGTAAATGATGATGAGCCACCCAAATTGTCAAAACCCAAGTCGAAATCGGCGCAGTGTCATCGTCCTTGTTTCACTCCTCAAGATCTTGAATGTATTTTAAAAAAAACTTGTGTGGGAAAACACATTTCCCCTTGCAAAATCTCTTGCAACAAACCTATCAGAGGTTGTACTACATCCTCAAGGAAGCCTTTTTGCAAGCTACCGCGTTATGTAATGGAAGATCATGGTATGTACCTATTATATATATGTATGTAACGAACTCAATTTTCTAATAAAAACTTAATATGAAAAAAACACAGGTATTCGGACAGGATGCAAACCATATATGTTATCTTATGACCTCAGAAGTNTATCAGAGGTTGTACTACATCCTCAAGGAAGCCTTTTTGCAAGCTACCGCGTTATGTAATGGAAGATCATGGTATGTACCTATTATATATATGTATGTAACGAACTCAATTTTCTAATAAAAACTTAATATGAAAAAAACACAGGTATTCGGACAGGATGCAAACCATATATGTTATCTTATGACCTCAGAAGTCCCTGTGAAATTTGTCCAATGATGTCCTGCTCACGTCCAATTGGAGGCTGCAGATGCAATTGCAAAGGCAAATGTGCCCGTGGTTTATCCGATGCGCCATGTAATTGTAATGATGATGATGATTTGCTAGCTCCTTCGGAGAAATATCAACTACCTGGTTCAAAGCAATTGGGCGAAGAAAACAGTGAAGATGAATTTTGCGAATGTTGCTCATGCGGTTGTCAAGACAGTGAGGAATCATTGTGTCAGTGCAACTAATAAGTAAGTTTCTCATTTATTCATTTTAAAATTGGATTCTACAACTATTATTTTACAAAAAATATTTGATAACTTCAGAAAAGATATGTTTTATCATTATTATTTGTTTATTTAGTACGGATAATATTTGTGCTTCATGCTGAAATGAAATTAAACAGATAGTTATAAAATGAAAGAATTTTAAATGTTATTTTCTGTATTAGAAATATTGAAAATTATATTACGTACGTGCCACTTCTGAAGCAAACTCTTGTATTAGAGTTCATGCCATTTATTGTACTCATGTCCTCGGGACTTAATTCAAAATCAAAGACATTGAAGTTTTCTTGTATTCTTGACTTTGTTACTGATTTAGGGATCACCAAGTGTCCACGTTGTATCTATTGTATAAATTTCTTCTTTCTTAATTTAATTCAACAATGCAAGCAAAAGAAATCTTGTTGATTTAATAAAATACATACTTGATACCGCAGTACAACTTGACCAGGAGTTTTTTTGTACTTAGTAGCTATTGCTGTGATTTTCGGATCTTCTAAAAGTTTAGGCTCGTCAGCACGTAAACCTGGTTTAGCTAAAGGAGAATAAGCAGTGATAAGAATTCCTTTGGAATTGCAAAAGTCAGATGTCTCCTTCTCAGTCAAATATGGATGGCATTCAATTTGATTTGTCACTGGTTTTATCGTGCAGTTAGAAAGTAATCGTTCTATTTGTTGAGGATTGAAGTTGCTAATACCAATGTTCTTTACAAGTCCTTTCTTTACAAAGTCCTCCATTACACGATAAGTATCAATATAATCAGTATCACCGGTTATAAAATTACCATCGGCATCTCTGGGGAATGGATTATCACCAGCTACAAAAAGAAATATATTTAATTTATTTAATAAATGAAAGGACAAAATTGAAACTTACGTTGGAACTCCATAGGTGAATGCATTAAATAAAGATCGAGATATTCCAATTTAAAGTTGTCCAGAGTTTTCTTTAATGCAGGTTCGACTAGATCAGGTCGATGGTTCGTATTCCATAATTTACTTGTGACAAAAATATCTTCTCGTTTAATAACACCTTCCTTGATTTTCGCGGCAATTGCCACACCTACTTCCGATTCGTTTCCATAAACAGCAGCGCAATCAAAGTGCCGATAGCCGATATCAATTGCATATTTAACTGCTTCAGTCACCTCATTCGGTTTAGACTTATTCGATGTATAAAGAAAAAAGGAAAAAAAGAAATAAAGAAATTATTCAGATTATTTAGGAAAATATTTTTAATTAAAAATTATGCTTTGATGAAACGTACTCGTATATATTATTAATGATATTTAAATAATAGTTATTTTCTAATAATATATTGTTTAATAAGTATCTTAATATTGCGTTTCCAAATTGTAACATACCTGCCAAGTACCTAAACCAAGAATGGGATAAGTATTGCCGTTATAAAATTTCACAACTTGTTGCACCATTATTACGCACTGGAATACTTCAATAAACTGACACTCACCGGCAGTAAAGATTTGTATTTATACTAGGCAGATATATAGAATCTTTTACCTTTGATCAAGTATGATATGCTGAAATTGCTATGTCATATCTCTAAGTGAAAATGTTCAATTCTTAGCAAACAAACTGTTTACCGATTATGAAATAATATAATTATGAAATAAAATATTATCACGTTCAAGATTAATCTAACATTGTATTTTAAATTTACATATACATATATATTTAAATTTACATATATATTTAAATTTACATATATATTTAAATAATGCTTATTTGCAAAACTAACAATCCTGATATTTTTACGTTCTGATATTACATATTTTTACAGACATTTATTATTATTTCAAGTTTTTGTTTATTTGAAAAAATATTTGAAAGTATGACCATATGGGAAATAAAAATACATATGTTTTTATTATAGTTTATTTTACGAATTTCATATAGAAAATATACAGAAAAAAGATATTGTAAATATTACAATGGAAGTAGTTTGTACATCTTATCCTAATTCAATTGCTTAGAATGGAATATGGAAAGGATAGTAAGGGCTGGGCTCCGTGCTGAAAAAATATGAAAAATGATTATATTAAAAAATATATTAAAAACTTTGTAACATTCATAAGTAAAAAATACTTACCCAAGCATTGGACAGATTCTGCCATTGCAGTCAAAAGTATCAATGTAAGCAATATCTTCTGGGGAAAGTTTGAAATCAAAGACTTCACTGTTTTGAGCAATTCTAGACTTTGTAACTGATTTAGGAATAACTATGTGATCACGATCCAGCTAAAAGAAAAATAATTATTGTATTATACAATTACTTGACTATAGTTCATGAATGAAATATTAGCACATACCTGATATCTAATAAGTACTTGAGCAGGTGTCTTATTGTACTTCTTTGCAAGTTCACCCAATTTTTGATCCTCTAACAATTTTGGATCATCTGGCTTAGCCCATGGTCTATCAGGTGATCCAAGGGGACTATAGGCAGTAATAAGAATACCTTTTTGGGTACAAAATTCAGAAAGCTTCTTTTGAGTAAGATATGGATGGCATTCAATCTATAAATAAATAATTTATTATAAAATGTAGATTTCATTAATATATGTAACATGTTAATATAGATTGAATGAAACTTATATTTACTTGGTTTGTAACTGGTTTAATAGTGCAGTTTTTAAGCAATCTGTCTATTTGTTCAGAGTTGAAGTTGCTAACACCAATATTTTTAGTAAGTCCTTTGGATACCAAAGCTTCCATAGATTTCCATGTATCTACATAGTCTACATTACTAAGAGCAGGAGTATTATCAGCATTCTGTGGGAAAAGACTATCTCCTTCTTTATATGCCATTGGCCAATGAATTAAATAAAGATCCAAATATTCGAGACCCAAATTTGACAAAGTTGTCTTAATAGCAGGTTCAACCAAATCTGGTTTGTGGAAAGTATTCCATAATTTACTGGTGATGAAAAGATCCTGCCTTTTCACAACACCTTCATCAATTTTTGCTTTAAGGGCAGCACCTACTTCTTTCTCATTGCCATAAACATGGGCACAATCGATATGTCTGTATCCTATATCAATCGCATCTTTAACAGCCTGAGTAACTTCTCCAGGTTTAGACTAAAAAGAAAAAGCAAATCATAGATTAATTCAAACATATAAATTCATCATATATAGTAAATATATAGATAAGAAATATATTTATGTTAATAAGAGTCATTTACTTTTTATTTAATTCTTAACTGTTTAGTTATCATTTATATACACTAATTATATATCAACTATTGAATTGCTTACTTTTGTTAATCAAAAATAATATCTAATATGCACGTACAAAGTTTAATACAGTAATTTTATCCAAATATGTAATATAATAAAATTTCATTTAACTAAAGTGCAATATCGAATTACGAAAGCAAGATAAATAAAATCTAATCATTACACATCAAACATAGATAAATCACAAAAAAGATTTGACAATTTCATAAATTTTAACATGACGAAGGATTCGTTATTTTACTTATTATTTACATATTTGAAATTTTAATATATTAAATATTAGAAAATAAACATAGGAATTTACTATAATGCCTTTATCATAAAAACAACTCGGTAAACGAATCGTTACGTTTCAATACAAAAACGAACCATTCATCTATTTAATAGATTGAGAGAATCGTAGAAACATATTGCGCCTTAAACAATATAGTTACACATTTCAATTAACAATAGAAGTAAAGAATTATGACTATGAATGGAATTCATTAGTATAACAAACGTTATTTCAGAAGGTCATATACATTTGCCATGTAATCAATTTTATTTGTATCCTTTTTAAAAGCAAATAAATAAGTCATATAGATAAATTGCATATTATTTCTAATATTATACTATTACGTGCATACATACATCATCAATGAAAATACTGACCTTCCATGTACCAAGTCCGAATGATGGCACTTCATTGCCGTTGTAGAATTTCATCATTGGTGCGTTCAAAACCATTTTGATGCTTTTCATAAATTTTCTCACGTGAGAACACAGAATATTTAATACTGGGATTGTACTTTGAGATTCGACAGATCGTCGTCTACTAATGCCGTCAGCATAATGCCGGTAGTTTTACGCAGTTCCTTTTATAAATATCTTACGTCGATCCCTGTCCCCTCCTATGAAAACAGCCCCGTATATCAAAGAATGAACCGTGATCTATTGTTTCATTTATATTTTTTTCGCTTCTTCATTCATACTTTCTGAGAATAAGTCGTTTCAAAAATAAATTGTAATTAAATTATTCGTGAATATACTGTAATTAAAGTATACTTCTCTAAACATATGGATTTCTTAGTACAAGTTACACGTTGTAAATTCCAGCTAATCACAGCTGTGAAACTTATTCTGATATATCGATATATTGATACAAATTAGTCCACAAAAAGAATTGGAAAGTTTTTCTTTTTGTAATTGATTTAATCTATTGATTCGTAAACGTTACGTGTATTTTCATTGTGAAAATTTTAATTTAATTAAAATTCTAAAATATTTTTCTGCTAAAGTGTCTTAATCTGCTTCCTAGTTTTCAGATTTTCATATCGATCAGAGAAATGGACATGAAGATTACAAGTTTCATACAGAAATATTGGAAAAATCGAAAGAAGAATATCTTTGAATAAAAGACCCCCTAAAAGTATACTGCCCTGTCTTACGTAGTCTTTCTACGCATGCGTCTCGTAGCTTCTTCATGTGTGCAATCTTGCGTAAGTTTTATACGTACACATATAGAAAGATTTTTCTATGTATTTCTATGTATCTGAGTCGTAGCCTGGGGACGCCGGTAAATTCGTTAACAAGAAACGAGCCCTATGGAAAATTACAAAGTCCGTTAGGAATAGCAAGGGATAGTTCAATCCTTTGTGAGATTCATGTGAGAATGAATGAATGGATTACTCATATAACAGAAATAGAACGTTCTCGAATGCAATTTTAATTCGACGTTAAGTAAAATTTAAGATCAATAAAATTATCGAAATTCTCAAGTATCTATGTACGTATATCTAATCACGATTGTATTTTTTAAAACGTCGATATCCAAAGAGATAAATTATTTGAACAATAAATGGGAAAGAATAACAACCTGTTTATGTACATATAAATTCATATTTTTTGTATATTCAAATACATATGTATTTCACGTGAATACATTTAATTTAAAATCGATATACGTACGATTATCGATTACCGTTTTCTTATAATTGTTTCTTCGTTCTCATTCAGATAAGTTCAATAATATTAAAAAGAAAAATATTATCGATATTTCCTGTTTCCTTGTTTAGCAGTATATGAATAAGATTATTATGAAAGCATATGAATGGACAATGACTTAGACTTTAAACTTCAAACGCTTTTAAGTTGAATTTTTTTATATTTATATTTATGTGTATATATATATATATACATAAAAGCTTTTACTGATGGAAATATTTTTATATCTTATGCGTTATCAATTACGCTATATACTAAATGCTACGTTACAAACACGTGGTACGAATAGTGTATATATATATATATATATTTACTAAAACTAAGAGAGAGCTTGATTACATTTTTGTTGATTATATCACAAAAATAAAAAAACTAAAAAAATGCTCAACATTTGATATTACAATATTGAAAACAGTGCCAGCTGAATTCAGCTACGTTATCATTTCGATAAATATTTCACATTTCATAAGTACAAGTATAAAATGTGTTTGTTAAATAAATTTACATAACACACACACAGAAAAATTATATCATCTTAATTGACTTATGTGTCACGTAATACACTTTTTCAATCGATCAAGATTTATCGATTTTATAGTTGACTAGATTAGTATCATCAATTACAATATACGTTTGTGGGAAAGACGATATAGGCAACAATTTGAACAGAATAATACAGAATTCGCGCTTAACTTATATAGGCAAATGAAACTATCGTATTATATCGATTGTTCATTGATTGATTTATATATGACACTTAAGAATATCAGTTGAAGAGATCTGTAGCAATAATGCATAAAAATCGTTAACCATCCGTATGTAAAAATCGTTAACCGGGACAGACAGTAGATTTTGGCGCAGAGATGACGAACGCACGTGTACATGGATATTTCGTAAAAATTAGATTTCGTACTTGAGTACTTTTTAAAAATCTGCACATCATTTGTATATTGACTTTTTCTTTTATAATAAGCACAACTCGCAATATCTTTCTCGCGATTATCGTTCAAATTATTTTTATTCGCTATAAAATTATCTGCTGAATTGATTTCGTTATTAAGTACGATACTAACTTTCTGCTTGTAAGAAAACCAATCCGACATATCGTTTTTATCGTAGAGATAAGAAGATTTCTTTACCTTTCGGAAAATTAAAAATTTCACGATAGCTTTGACTCTTTTCTGAAAAATAACTTTGTTCCATTGTTTGCTCGACGTATCCACGAACGGTTTAACATTGTTCTCCTTTCTGACAGCTTCCAGCAGCAACTCCAAGATTAAGAAGTTGAAAAACTTGGTCTTAAAGTACAGAAGATTTTCCAGATCGTTTCTGAGGACTTGCATACTTCTGTCATTGAATATACTGATGAATTCGCGGGGGCAAGTTTGATCGTCGACTTTTAAGATTATATAATTGAGCACTGTCAGAATGAAATTCATTACTCTGGCCTGAGTGGTTCTTCCATCCTTTAAAATGGTTGATATTTCTTCAAGCTTTTTGTAGAACAAGGCCAAGCCGTTGTATCCGTTCGTACATTCCAGTATCATGGTGATCCATGAAATAATTTCGAAAGTTTCAGTATTATACGTATTTTCGCTTGTTCAAATTATCTTAATTATCATTCTTTCAAATAAGAAATTTACACAGATCGATTTTACATAATTATTTCGCGTTCAAATTAATTGAAGAATAATTTAAATCGAAAGTGTCGTCGGTTCTGCACGATTTTCCACAATGTCATCGAGTAATGGTGTTATTACTGTGACGATGTTTCTGTTTACGTTCAGCGGATGAAATGTTAGGAATAAACAGAATATGAGTTTATCAAAGTGATAGAGGGGAGAGATCGTATTTGTCGTAACAAACTTTATTGATCTAAATATGAACAGATCTAAACTTACAAAAAAAGTTCAGTGAATAAAAAATGCAGGAAAGAGAAGACACTAGAAAGATTATAATAAATGATTATGAAAATAGTGGAAATACTTATATCGAGCAATTGTTTTCGAAAGTAGAATCTTTGAGAGGGTACCTTCGAATCGGAGAGGAGGTACGATTTCTATGCATGCAAAAATCTTCGTAGAACGTGGAGTTCGTACGTGGATCACCAAAGCTGATTTCTTCCGAGTTCAAATGTTCCAGAGAGTTCGATGATAGTTTACCATGAAGGCTCTCCTCCGTTGAATCGTCTGTCCAGACGAATTCCGCGATACCCTCCGTGTACGAAAGGAATGGTTCCGCTGAAATTTTCTTTTTGATCGTGAAGGTGTCGTCCTCTTCTAAGAATTCCTCTTTTACTTGCTTCTCGAGCGCCAGAAACGATTTCAACGAACTACTAATCATGTTGTCCATTGAAGCGAAACGGCTCGGCGAATCATTCGTATTATTAATTTGGTTGCTCGGCTCTACTGGCGGGTTTAGTTTCCTCGATTCAGTCGTATTCAGTCTAGGACTTCTCATTGCAATCGGTATGTCTTCGTATTCCTTATATTTCAGTGCGATGCTACTGAATGTAACGACATCCGGTATCGAGGACAGAGAAGTCGTTGCTCTCATGTCGATTGAAGAATTGCTCGAGCATTTACCATTTATTCGCGCAGTTTCAAAGCCGTTTGCCGTCTTGTCGAAGGTCATCATGTTCTTAATCGCATCACGATATTCTTTCACCTTGTCGAGCATTCGAGACCTCCAAGAACCGCATTGAGTGATTGGCGACACGATGTTATCTAATGATAACAATCTGTTGCATGCTGGCGAGTTGGTTCTGTTGGAAAGTTTCGAGTTCCACCTATAAAAACCGAAATGATAGTTTCATTCAGTGTTTCGTGGCATATGGTATGTATCGCAAAAACGTCAAGAACACTGTGTAGTTTTATATAATTTATCGCTCACTTACGCTTGTGTGATATGATTCATGATGTAATTTCGTCGTCCATATAATTTAGTGACAATATATACACATGAAGTGAATACGTGACTGACAACGTGGCTGATAACGATATAATTATGAAGTATATGAAGCGGCTTTATGTTAATAATAATTATTCGAAGGTCGTGCTTGAATCTACTTGAATACCAAACATTGCCATACGTGGGAAATTCGATTTACAGTATATATGTGGTTGACTTATCCTGTTTTGTTATATAAATTTCTGAAATTACTTACTGACGATTAAATTCTTTTTAGAATCGATGAACGGTAAAGAGGGGAAGCGGGGCCAGTGGAAAAATACCATCGCAAAATTGTTGGGCAGTGTCGTGTCCATAAGTAGTTCGTAATATATAAAAGCTTCTTTTATACTATAAAATAAGCAATTGTTCTGAGTGAATCATTTTGGAGAATTCTCGCCCAGAGTCTTTGCTACTCATTGAACAAATTTAGTCTGGAATTTCTTAATGGGTATAAGATATGGTCATAGACAAGGTTATTAAATAAGTAAAAAAGTTTTGCTGTTAATATTGCTAAGTAAAGGTAGTATAGAAAAATTTCGAATAATATTTTTAGTAAGCGTAATTTTTAACTAATGAGTAATGGAATTTATGTTATTTGTCATACCCAATGAATAATACTGCATAAGTATTATTTATGTAAAATTATTAAAAATTTAACATAAATTTGAATGTATAACATAAGTGAATGAAAAAATATAATAATTTTGATATTTTAATAATTTAAAAAATAGTTTAAAATTTAATTAGTTAAAAATTTAAAAAGTTTTCAAAAATGTTTTATAAAATATAAATCAGTTCTACCTAAAATCATGTATTAATAATTTAAAAATTTTAATTTACTATATATAAAAAAAACATCATAAATCCATCATAAAACATGGATGGAGCTCTTTGTGTATATAATTATATATTATATATTCAGTTAATTACTAGCTCTTCAATTCGATATTTAAAATTGATAACACCGTAATGGATTTCAAAAATCATGTTCCTGGCGCGTTTATTATTTGATCAACTTCGATCGTTTTACTTGATATTCTCCAAGTTTTCCAATTTACCTGTAGAGTGCGCTAAAAAATCTCGTTTGTAATACATACATAATTTTTCTTTTGCATGGACTGCCATTGATACTACTTTAGACTTACTAGAAGTCTGTAGATTATACTACAAACTTTTCTTAATTAGTATTACTTGATATCAGAATGAAATAAGAAAAAAAAAAAAAATATTGAAAACTAAGGGAGAGCAAATACTTTTCGTAATTACTGTAAATAAAAGTTAATTCTTCTTTAACGTGGGATTATGCATTTCTATTTTTCCGTATATGCAGTTTTTCTTCAAAAATACATCTTTTCAAACGACCTTCAATTTCGTTCCAATCCGTTGATTCCATTTCCGCCATAATAATATTCCTAGCAATTATGAAAACACCATTTATCACTACGTCACTGCGTTTTTGAAACGCACGTTTTCAGAGAATTACTGTATTGATCGTATAATACGTATCACGTTATAAAGAATACAGTTATACTATAAGAAAGTATACTTTATGAATATAAAAGAATACAGTTGCACTATAAGAAAGTACTTTATGAAACTATGGACTTTATGTGCACTTTTGCAAAAAGAAGGAGATAATGAAATACTTCCTGCTTGCCAATTTCTTTTTCTAATGCAATTTTATTTAGACTCAATATATATTATGCTGTTCTTTAATTAAGGGTAACATTGGCTGAATATAATTAGCCTTGTCCGTGGCGGTGCCCGTTTTGTTACGGCGTATGATGTCACATCGTGTTGAGCATCGAAATTTTCCATGGCATTCAATAAATCTAATTGACTAGATAAGGGTCAACCGAGTGCCAAATTACACCGTGGGATTATGTAAGTTCAAAGGGGATATACCTTGCTATTAATTTATACTGAATTTGATGAGTTGTTTCCTGCCATTTTACTTCTTTGCAATGAAACTTATATTAGTCGAACGGGTAATACTTGTGTCCTCTCGCGCTGCAAAGAAAAAGAAATTATTTTATACTGTTAAATAATCGAAATTAACTTATGAAATTGAAGAACTTTCACAGTGTGCTTACTCGCCAAAACGCGCAACACGTTGACCTGTGCCAATTTTATCTATAGACGCCATTTCGTCGTTTGTTAGGGAAAAGTCAAATATATTCATATTTTCTTTTAACCGGCTCGATGTTACTGTTTTTGGAATGATAGCGATTCCTTGTTGTAACTGGAACACATCGGTAAAAAAGAATTAAATTTTATATCTATGTACGTACAGATAAGCGGATTAAATGTATTTTAATAAATTTCGTTCCTTTAATTTTCACTTCAGCGATAAATTCGGTAAATTGAAAACAAAGAAGATCGACTCATGTGCTATACGTACAATATACGTACATTTTTTTCTACTTCAATTATGTAGTTTTATCTGCATAGTTATATAGTTTTATCTACATAATTATGTCTGTCTAATATTTCTAATACTTATCTTTGTCAATGCAAATGGCCACGTGCTTTGTATTTTTTCGAAAGAAATATTATAATGCAAAATAAAATAGTATCTTCCGTTAAAAACTTAAAACTTAAATGGTTATAATAGCAGTGTTAAGTAAAAAGTATTGTAAGTACCAAAATGTAATTAACTTACTACGTATCTTAGAATAATTTGTGCTGGCGTTTTATTGTGCTTTTTTGAAAGCTCTATTACTACTGGATTATCTAACCCTGTTGGTATGCCTGCTTTATTTCCTGGTTGTCCCAGCGGTGAATACCCAGTTATCGTAATATTGTGCTTTTTGCAAAATTCTATTAATGGTGTTTGATTTACATTTACGTTGACTTCAACCTAAATAGAAATAATAAATATTTATTATCTTGCTTATTAATTATAATGAATTACATGTGGATTATAAACAATACAAGTGACAATTCGCATTTACCTGGTTATTTACAGGTTTTATTTCAGCTGCACTAAGTAGACGAGTGATTTGATCCTGATTGAAATTGCTAATTCCAATACTGCGAGCTAATCCTAATCGTGCGCATTCTTCCATTCCTTTCCAGGTTTCAAGGTAGTCAGTATCCGACATCAAAAGGTCTCCATTTTCATTTCTGGGTAATAAATCACCTCCTTCCTAAAAAAATATATGGTTTGTGATTTAAAAGGCTCGTTATACCGATAATTAAAGTATATTAAATTGAAACGAACCTGAAAGGCAAATGGCCAATGTACCAAATAAAGATCCACATAACTTAATCCAAGATTTTCTAAAGATTTCTTACACGTTGGAACTACACTCGACTGTTTGTGGAAATTATTCCAAAGCTACAAGAAAAATTTTCATTTTTAATAAAATATAAAGTGAGAAAATTTTGCATAAAATTTGGTTACCTTAGTTGTAATGAAGAGATCTTCTCTTTTCACAGTTCCATCCTTGATCTTTGCTTGAACTGCTTGACCAATCTCTTTCTCATTTTGGTAAAAAAAGGCAGTGTCTATGTGGCGATATCCTAAGTTTATTGCCTCCATTACAGCTGCTTCTACTTCTCCAGGGCGGGACTAGGAAAATACAAAATACGTTTAAAATATATAAAAAGTAATAATCTAATTTAATCTTGATGTTGTTTTTGAATTTTTATATTTCATTTTATATGAGATACTAGACCTAAAATAATTAAATTTCATATTTTTCGGAAATTCATATTTTTGTTAATATAAGATTAATAATTATTACAATTCGTAAACATTATAATGAATTTACTGTATTTTACTGTAAATATTTTATATATTTTTGTATACATTATATTCATAAATATATTAGAATATTTCCTATCATAACTTTTTCAGATTAAAGAATTTTTTAACGAAAAAAAAAAAAGTTATATTTAAAATCCAAAGGATGTAGCAAAGTTAAGTTTCAATTTAAATAAACCGCGCAACGTAGTCACGTGATACTCTTAAAAGAATTTGTTTTTCAGACACACATATAACCATGTATATAACGTATGATTTGTAACATTTCAATTATTGCTTGTTATCTTACCTGATAGGTACCAAGGCCAAAAACTGGCATTTTATATCCATTGGAAAATGTAAAAGAAGGTATTTCAGTCATGATTGATGTTGTTGGAAGTCGTTGGAAGAATAGATATAGTGTCGATAAATTCAAATCAGAGGTTTCCTCTGTAACAAGAGTGTGAATCCGACGATATTCTAGAAACTAACTGATTAAAGTATATCGTAGTACCTTCTATTCATACTGTATTCCTAACAGTTAATCATTATATAACGATAGCGATGATGCGAACAATTCTAAATAGCTAAGATTAGATGTGCTGTGTTGCACAACGCCAACGCAAACGTGATATATGTTATCAATAACGTGAGTTCTTGTTTTCTATAAACAGGAAGCAAATATTTAAGTTTGCAATATTAATAAAAGTATCAAATAATAAGCTTGATTATTTAATGCGCCTTATATATCAAAACGAAATAACAAACGCGAATTACATTCTGCTTCTTAAATGATTTTTTTATATAATTGCTTTATTAAAATTAAAATCAAATTAATTACAAATATGGACGAAGGTTATATAGAATATAGGTTTACAAAAATATTGAACAAAATAGTACAATTGATTAAAATAATTTTCTTTTAGAATTCTATATTGAATGGATAATCCTTGTGTCCCTTGAACCTAAACACAAAATATCGATAATTAAATGCAATAAAATATAGATAATTAAAATGGAAAAATAAGAAAAAAGAAATATGCATGTTCATTTGTTATGTTCACGTATTACTTACTGTTCAGCAGGGCAAATACGAATTCCACAGTCAAGAGAGTCGATAGTCGCAATTTCTTCTGGTGTTAATTTAAAATCAAAGATGTTTATATTTTGTTTTATGCGTTCCTTAGAACTGGATTTTGGAATGGGAATGGTACCAATATCAATCTATGATAACATAGCAATCATTCTAAGTAAATATTTAAGATAAACGGATGAATGTACATATGTAATTATAAGATAAATTACCAAGTATCGCAAAACAACTTGCGCTGGTGTTTTGCCGTATTTTTGGCTAATTGCCACGATTTCTGGTGCCTCAATTGTAACTTGTGGATCAGTAGATTTCGCCCAAATACGTTTAGGAGAACCAAATGGACTGTAAGCAGTGATAGATATACCACGTTGCGCACAGAAATCTCGCAACTTTTTTTGATTTAAATTTGGATGGCATTCCACTTGATTCATAACAGGTTTGATTTCAGCGACTGATAAAACACGATCGATCTGCTGGGAGTTGAAATTGCTAAGACCTATACTTTTTGTTAATCCCAGCTTTACGCATTCTTCCATTCCTCGCCATGTGTCGAGAAAATCGATATTTCCATACATCGGATTACCTTTTTCATCAACTGGCCATAGATCCATTTTGTCAGTGTTCTAAGATAATACAATAACAATTTACTTTAGTTATTTGTTTCAAGACTATTATATCGATATTAACCTGTGAACCAAGGAAAACGAGCTACCTCGTTATTCAAGTCATAATGTTCCTTCTTTTTTACATATCTCATCTTTTTTGCGTTTTACAACTAAAACTAAATTATACTATTATATTTACAACTAAAACTAAATTATACTATTATATTTACTATTAAATTATACTATTAAATTATACTATTATATTGCAATTATAATTATGCCGTATTTTAAAATAAAAATTGTTGTAATTGAAATAAATTAATTGATCTTAATTTCATAATTGTGAAATGTTCTGATTGAAGAACAACTTGGTTGACAGGTGTAGATCAAATGTGTAACAATGTCTATCTTTATTGATCTTACATTATAAGCTATGGGCCAGTGAACAAGATAAAGATCAATATAATCAAATCCGAAATTTTCAAGTGACTTTTTGCATGCTGGTACTACTTGTTCTCTCTTGTGCATTGTATTCCATAACTGAAAATATAAAAATGTTGAAAAAGTTTATAAATAAGAATTTTTTTTTTTTGATGGGTGTAATACCTTTGTCGTGATAAATAAATCCTCTCTTTTTACCACACCTTCGGCAATCTTATCGCGCAAAGCTTTACCGATTTCTTTTTCATTGAGATAGATATAAGCACAATCAAAATGCCTATATCCGGCATCCACCGCATCTCGTACAGCTTGTTCGACTACATTTGGATCGTCCTTAAAAAATTTACACGAATATTTATAAAGTGCGTAAACAAGAAATTATATTTTAAATGAACTTAATAAATATTTATGTATGTATCTACATGCATACAATGATAAGTTTTTTAATCAGATTTAATTATTACACTTTTTTGCGCAGTTGCGTCACGCTTTGTCATACAGGTGAACATAACTTCGCGAAAAATCTTGTTACAGTTAATAAAAAAGATAATGAAATTTGCGTATCACTTTTCACATTAATATATATATATATATATATATATATATATATATATATATATATAGATTGGATATATCATGATAGAATTTCCAAAATTGTTAAAATTTTCAAAAATTAAATGAAATTTTATTTAGTTATATTTTTAATTATAAATCAGAAATTTTTATTAAATCTTAACTTGGTGGAGACTTAAATATTTTTATGAGATGGGAGATTTTTCTTTTTGAAAGAATTACTTAATAATTTATTGAATAAATATCAAAAGTTTTGTTAATAAAATAATTAAGAGAAATAAATAAGAGAAAGTCATAAACAAAATAAAATAAAAATATTAAAATTGATCAACTCAGTCACTGAATCTAAATTCGATTAAACATTTACAAGAGAAATAAAACATTGTGCAAACAAATCAAAACATTTATAGAAGATAGTATTATACACAAGAAAAAGATATGAAATTATGCCGTCATTTTGAGATTAACAAAATCCATAGTACGTTATCATGCTGCTATTACAAGTACAGAAAACATAGCTCTAAAATAGTGATAATAATTTTTCATGTCACAATAGAGAATTTTCAAACATGCCAATTATGTAATATTTTCTCTTGTTTGCAATATTCTTATATTTAATGTTAATAGTTAAAAGTCTATTAAATATCTTTTGGAATATAATGAAAAATCTGTCAATATTTTTGTATCTATAAAATCTACATTTTATACCATATACTATTTTTAAACAAAATACTTACTCCAGCTTGCCAAGTACCAAGCCCTAGGATGGGAATTTTTTGTCCATTACTTAAGGTATGCGTAGGTGCAGTCATCTTATTGCTTGAACGCACAACATCAATCTAAAAAATCATACCAGGCACACATAGATCGCTTATAAATGAGAGAATTCCCCTTCCACTTAACAGTTTCTTCATACTATACTATATGTTAGTTTCATGATATCAAACAATTACTGTTTACGATTATATAATTACCTCTGCAAACATAAGATATTTGTAATAAATTTCTTTATGAGTTAGAAAAAGTTTGTGTGTTTGAACGCATGCATATATTTTTTATATTATATCATATTAATATTAGTTGAAATATATCTACAATAATGCATAATTATAATTATAATCCGTTTAACAAGTCGAGTCAGCAGTGATAAACAGATGGACGTGAATGAAGCAGCTCATGTTTTTTAATATAAATATAAAGAAGTCAATTTTATATAATTTTTCCTAAAAATTTGCTAACCAATAGCTTAGGCACTTTTATCATCTCTTTACTAATGCTGAAGCAAATTGTGCAAAAAAGCATAATGAAATTTATATCAGTGCTTTATTACGTAATTACGTTAAAGCAAACCTGTGAACGAATAAATTAAAATTTTTTACATAGATTTTCAAATAAAGAATTTGCAAAATCATAACAACATAATATGTAATGTATACAGCTGTCTTTGACTGACAATGAGAAACAAGTGAATCACTGTAATAGCGTACCGTTCAAGGTGATATTTGCGAAAAATAATTGAGGCGTTTAATAGTTGAGGTTTAATGCTGACTAGATTTGTTGAACGGAGGTACAATCTAAAATATAGATCGTTCGTTAATATAAACATCTTTCAAGTATTCAATATTAATGTCTGAAATTCATGATAGAATATATGTTGTGCAAATTTTT